>VDFB02373193.1:23472-48142 GCA_007258455.2 Sequoia sempervirens | reverse complement strand
GGTAATTCCTGACAAAGAAAAATTCGTTGAGGTAAGAGAATCACTGAAACACAGAATTCAAGAGGTTCAATCTCTCATAGAAGATCTTCACCAAGTACAGGAAGATGTCGACGGGCATCATACCATTCTTGAAAAAGGTATCAAAGAGTTGCCTGGCCAACTTCTTGAGGAAAATCGTATCTTCCCCGCCACGTAAATATCCCCATCTTCAAGGAAGCCATCATGAATTTGATTGACGCCTCGTGACTTCCCCGAAGCTTCACAACATCATTTTGTGATACAAGGCCTCACACCGCACAACCCGGAAGACGATCTTGACAGTGCAAGAAGGTTCACTCATCCGGCCATGAGATCGATCACGCAGAATTCACACCATTGTGGATTACAATCGCTGGTCCGCATGAGAAGTTTGTGCAGAGACTAGAG
This sequence comes from Sequoia sempervirens, assembly GCA_007258455.2. Taxonomy (NCBI): domain Eukaryota; kingdom Viridiplantae; phylum Streptophyta; class Pinopsida; order Cupressales; family Cupressaceae; genus Sequoia; species Sequoia sempervirens. The sequence goes on along the minus strand of VDFB02373193.1, from coordinate 47,716 downwards.
GAAATTTGAAGACTTCCACGCCCAATGCAAAGAAACGTGAAGTGGCCCCCTATTCTCCAGTGTTAGACATTTCCCGTGCATCCCATTATGCATCTTGTAAATATTTCTCGACATTTTCGAATGTCATTTTGTAAATTGTAATTACACCAAGTCCAAAGATGTAATATTTTCAAAATAAATTACACTTTGACTTTGGTCAAAGTTAGGTGAGATCTCCTAAAATCACTCACCTAACTTTCCCTGATTTTCTCAATCTCTTTCCTTCTTTTGCTCATCCCTCTTTCTATATAATGTGAGGGATTTTCATTGTAAATTTATCCTTTAGTGTTTTGCAACGAAGTGCTGCCCTTTTTGAAACAAATTTGTGAAACTTTGCGTTCATGCTTTGTGAATGAGATTTGATTAATAAAGAAAAGGATTGCAAGCCAAACTTTGCGTTGGATTCGATACTTTTGTGAGTTGATCTTATTTGGTAGTGATTAGTTTGAAGAATCTGAAGGACTCTAAGTAGTTTATGTAAACTTCGTGTTACATTTATTATTTAGATTGCATTTGTATTTCTGTTTATCATTTGGTTGAATGATCTACAAGACTTTGTGCTTGTAATCATTCATGCTCTTGCATGTTTTGGTTGAGTGATCTACAAGACTTTGTGCTTGTAATTATTCATACTCTTGGATACTTTTGTCAAAGGATCTACAAGACTTTGTGCTTGTAATCGTTCGTGCTCTTTGATACTTTTGTTGGATGATCTACAAGACTTTGTGCTTGTAATCGTTCATGCTGTTCGAGGAATTGCTGCGTCTAAGAAGACTTTGTGCTTCTAACGCGACAAACGGTATATCTGCACAGATCCAATATTGAAAAAGCTACGGAACGACTTTGTGCCTTCGAGAGCTTTCCCTTTTTACTTTATTTGTTTGTTATTAATCACTTCTGGTATCTCTACGCTTCGCTTTGACGAGATAGAGATATTGGTATTACTGCTAGTTGTTAGTTTTAGGTTATCAAGAATTGTGAACTTTCAACGGTGAAGCATTGCAAACATCTTCTTTGAAAAAAGAGAGAAGGATGAATGTAACACACCCCCCACTCTGTAAGTTTCGTGTACATTTTGTAATTATTTGTTTGATTTACTATCGCTTCTGTTAGCAATAAGAAGGGTGCCTCCCCTTTTCGAGAGGAGAGATTCACATCTCAAGGCCGCGGGTCAAGCCAAGTTGTGTAATCTAATTTAAAAGTTGATTACATAATTTTCACCCAACACAATCGCCAATTAGTATCTTTTAAGCTATCCACTAGTAAAATTTGAAGGCAATCTGAGCACTTACTATTTATAGTAAGGCACTCCAGAAACAGGCTATAAATAGTAAGTCAACAGCACGCGCCAGTGTGAATAGGTAAGTTAACCCATGAGGATCACGTCATTCAGATTTCAAGTTAAACGGAGTTGTGGAAGTCATGAAATCAAGCAATTACTATAAATAGTAAAACACCTGCAGAAACATGCTATAAATAGCAAGTCAGCACGAGATGGCAGTGTGAACAAATCAACTAGATCATGAAGATCCTGGGGTTGAAATTTCAAATCAATCCAAGCTTTAGAGGTATGAAAATCAGAGGGCTTACTAAATATAGTAAAACAGGGGCAAGCAAGCCAGAAAAATGCCTAAGTCTAAGAAATTTCCATCACCCCCTGTCAAATGCGCCCAAGGTAAAGCTGGTAGAAGGATGGAAAATTTCAAGTGTTGATAATTCCTGCTTCTCCCCCTAAATGCGCCCTCAAGGAAGAGAAGCCATTAAAAAATTGTTTAAGGCATGAGTTATTCCTGCTTGACCCCCCAAATGCGCCCTCAAGGAGAAATGGAGGTGATAAAAAAATTTCTAAGTTTGGGAATTCCTCCTCCACCCCCAAAATGCACCCATCTCAAGGAGGTAGCTTCAAAATCTTCTAAGTATTGGTAAATGCCAAGAGGCCCATCAAAACGCGCCCAAGCTTGTGAAGGGGCATGGAAAAGTTTCCAAGTATGCAAAAATGGAAGCTCCACTAGTAAAATGCGCCCAACTTGCATGATGGCACCAAAACAATTTCTAAGGCATGAGCAAACTGGAAATACCCCTAGTCAAATGCGCCCACCAAGTTGTCAAGATGATAAAAATGTTTAAGTGTTGGAACTTCCTCCTCCACCCTCTAAATGCGCCCATGTTAAAGTTGACTAGGAAAAACACCTAAGGCATTAAAACTTCTTGTAGCCACCCTCAAATACACCCAAACAAGCAAGGAAGAAGACAAAAATTTTAAGTTTCCTTGACCCCACCACATATGCGCCCAAGGAAGGAGGAGAAAGAAAACGCCCACAAGGCATGTGAGATTTTTCTAAGTGTTCGAAATTCCTGTTGACTCCCTTGAATGCGCCCTTGACTTGGAGAAGCCTTGGAAAATTTTCTAAGTGTCTAAAATGGAAGTATGACCCTCCATATGCGCCCAAGCCTGATAGGTCATGGATAAATTTGTCTAAGGCATTGAAGGTGGAAGTAGGGGTCTCTAAATGCACCAACTTCAAGGAGAAGAGGGAAAAGAGTCTAAGTGTTAAAGACTAGAAGCTCCTCTAGTCAAATGCGCCTAACCTCTATGTGGATAAGTTGAAAACTTGCCTAAGGCATGTAAAGTGGAGGCACATAGGGTCAAATACGCCCAAGATGATGTGTTAGCTGGAGAATTTTCTAAATGTTGTAAAAATGGCAGTAGATACATGAAAATGCACCCACTTTGAAATGGTGATTTGAAAATTTCCTTAAGGCAAGGAAAACGCAAAAGGAAAAAAGTGAAGATAAACTTTGGTGATGAAATATTTTTCTAAGGTTGAAAATAAAAAAATTAAATGTACCCCTTCGTCTGTATACACATGGATTATGCATTTTCCGAGGGAAATTTTCTTCTGGGTATTGAATACTTTCAATGAGGGGATGATTTTGAAGTTTTTCACACCTTGCCAGGGATTTTAAAGTGAAGATTTTAACTAGGCACCTGGTTGATGAAATTTTCTAGGTAGAAAAAATAAAATTTTCTAAGTCAAAGGGAGAAATATTGAAGATGGATGCTATGTTGGTGATTGATAAGATTTTCTAAAGGGGGATAGACTTTCCTAGAACTCAGATGGGTAAAATTCTTCTAAGGCATGCAAAATCCCCGGGACACATCAAATGCGCGCATAGGCAGGTCTGATGATTGAAAATTGTTCGTAAGTATGAGGAAGTTGAATAAACTCCTCTCATTTGCAAAGTGGAAGAGGTAGAGAAAAGCTAAATCATGAAATTTTGTTGCTCAAACTGTTACATGCACACAGGTGTTGAAAGGCTGTGAAGGAAGCAAGGTTTGCTAGAGAAAAGTGATGAACCCTATCAGATCCAGAGATCACTCAGACCTTGGAAGTCAAAGCATGAAAATCAGGTAAGTGAGGTGAATTTATATTATGAAGTGTTTTGATGCTCTTCTCTTGCTTGTTTTGCAAGGTGAGCATCAAGGCCAAGGCATGATCACTTGGGGAGATGGAGCAAGTACTTGGAAGAAATGGCTAAGTGTTGACCCAGTATGCACTCGACTCAGGAAGGCGAGTGGTGAAGGAGAACGGGTCGAGTCCAAGATTGGAGAGTCCTTTAGGATGAGGATTAAGAAATGATGAAGACCTAGGCGTTAAAGAGTCACCTTCAAGCACTAAAACGCCCTCAAGGCTAAGGATGAGGAGTGAACAAAAGGCTTCAATGTTAAAGAATGACAATGGAATGGGCTAAAGAGCGAAGCAGAGAAATTCTCCTTAAGTGTAAAGTCCTTCGATGACCCAAAAGATGTTCTCTAGCGTGCTTCGTACAACTCAAGATGCAGTGGCAGGAAGGAGGAAAATCACCATCAAACAGGTTAAAAGGTTATAGCCTTGAAATTAGATCGAGAACGTGCCTGCCATATCCATTCAAGGAGCTGAAGCAATGTTGACCAAACTCAGGCTGTTTGTAGTCGGAGAAAGAACAATGCGAATGCATTTCCAGACAAGAGCCTTCTAGAAGATGGTGGACATTAATTGCTCATTTATCACTCCACTCCTTATTCTAGCAGTTTTTAGGGTTAGGGCTGATGTGGCTTAATCTGAGCCCTCCATTTGATTGTAATTTGAGCCGTCCATTGGACTGGGCCAGCTAGAGGGGCATCCCCCCTCATTTTTACCTCATTAGATTAGATTAAAGTAGAGATAGGAAGATAGAGAGACAACTTAGAAGTAGCATAGCATAGATCGATAGTGTAGTTTGAAGAAGGAAAGTTTTTCTTTTGAAAGTTTTGTAAGAAATTGTTGTGAACACTCATAATAAAAAGGGTTTTCATTGATGATGATCTCGTCTTTTGTTCTGAGTAGCTAGTAAGGTTTCTTCGTCCTTCTGATTCGAGTAGTAGCTTAAAGTAAAGTAAATTTCATTCCATGCAAGTAGTTAGTAATTGTGGAATGTGGTCTTCAATTTGACCAAATTTCGTCTATCCATACCACTAGTGGGCTCGCTGATGGTGAGTTCGCCTTGCGTGGTCAATTGGAAACTTGTGGACTTAACTTTGATTACGATCTTCATGTTGGTATGCGTCATTGTGACGGTGTCTTCATTGTTGAATTGTAATCTGAATATCTTTAGTTACTCCCTGTTGACGTGGTTTTTGCAACTACACCAACACAGAATAAAGTCACCAACGGCTACTCTATCCTCTCTTTAACAAAGTTTCCTGCATGCTAAGATTGCGAAATAGATCATACATTTAACTCCAAGGTTCCTTCAGTGCGAATTGTCTCAGTTGGCTTGATGTGATTTTGCTGGTATTTCAAGGGGACTTACACAATTGTTTGACAGTTGATAGCAGACAACGGACTAAGGGCTTTCGTGTAATTCAAATAATTCGGCAAGTGAGCACAAGTTTCCTAATCCTAACCAAAAATGAACTGAATTTAAAGAGTGTAGGGCCTAAGAAGTTTATATTGTATCTAAGGATGGGACGTGGGATCAATCTCGATAGACTTCGACCAGACTCTGCTCCGCCTCACGTTGGACAACTTACACAGAGTCGGTGCAATCTTCAAGGGAGTGACAAAAGGTTTTCAAATTATAATTCGACATGTAAGAACCATCAGAACGACGCATACAAACACATGAATCACAATCGAAGTTAAGTTTGTAAAATTTTCCAGTCGACCACACAAGGCAAACTTGCCGTCAGCAAACCGCTAGTGGTATGGATAAAAATGAAGTTATCTCGATTGACGCCACAAATCCGTAGCTAACATCTACTAGCATGAAAATGAAAAAAAAAAAAACTACTCTATTTTAAGTTACCCGAAGTTGAAGGGATGAAGAAATCTTGCTAGCTACTTATAACAAAGATGAATTCACCATTCAATGAAAGATCTTTTATTACAATAGTTTTTCGCAACAATCTCTTACAAAGTTTTCAAAGGAAAACTTTCCTTCTTCTTCAAACTAAGCTATGCTAAGATATTACAACTAAAGTGTCTCCGCTCTACTCTCTAGTCTGATCAAATGTCTATCTAAGTTTACAAATGAGGGGGAATCCCCCTTTTATAGTTGGCCAAGTCCAGTGGATGGCTCAGATTACAATCGGCGATGGCCTAGATCGTGCCACCTCAGCCCTAAACAAGATTCACCCTAAAAACCGCCACAAAGAGGAGTGGGGTAATAAATGAGCAATTAATGGCCACCATCCTTCTAGAAGATTCCACCTTGAAACGCGTTCACACTGCTCTTGATCTTCTTCTTGACGTTGTTCTTCAACTTCTTCTTTGTCACTTGAGTTATACTAAGTCTCAACACTTAGCCATTTTTCGCAACTTTTCTTCTTTCGAGGTTGAAATGTAGTCTTGGATTACTTGCTTCATCACTTTAAGTCATCATCGTTTGGTCTCGACGTTTCTCCTGCAAAACAAGCAAGGAGAAGAGCATTAGAACACTTCATAATATAAATTCACTTTACTTACCTGATTTTCATGCTCTAACTTCCAAGCGTTCATCGTCTTCACTAGCCAACTTTACTTTCTTCATGATCTGTAGGCTGGGGCATATAACACCTGTGCATCAAATTTCAATGCCTTGGACAAAATTTCAACTCCCTCAGGGGCGCATTTAAGAGATGCACTTTTAAAATCATCTTTCGAGAGTGTTAGCTTCAACTGCATCATCTTCAAGGAATTCACTTCACCAGCTGGAGCTCTGATACTCAATTTTGTTCATCTCTGACTTTGGAAGATTAGTCCCACGAAGAATTCAATCTAATTCACCTAGGCAATCGACTTAAAATTCATCCGCCGAGGCATTTTATCTTCAAAAACATCATTTATTCCCTGCCTTAGAAAATTTTTAAATTTTCCCTTAGGAAAATTCACAATTCAAGTGCCGGTTAAATTCTTCATCCCGAAGGCCTTGGCAAAGTGCAGAAGACTTTAAAATCAACTCCTTGTCGAAGATCTTAAATACCCAGAAAAAAATTTTCTTCAGAACGTGTAGAATTCATGGGTGTACAACGAACGGGTTCATTTAATTTTTTGAATTTTGAACCTTAGAAAATTAATTTTCAACAAAATTTAATCCATTTCTTCAACTCCAGGCGCATTTCCTTGCTCTGACTTGAAATTTCTCATTGACCCTGTGAAGCTGGAGTATTCTGACTCGTTCCTGCCAATTTCATCCATGCCTTTGAAAATTTCATCTCCTCCATCAGACTTAGGCATATTTTCTAGAGATGAAATTCTAACACACTTTAGAAAAATCTTGACATCTTATTATCAATATGGGCGCATTTCACATGGCTTACTTCAAATTTCCACACTTAGAAAATTTTAAACTTTTGATATTACCTCTTTCAAGCCAGGCGCATTCAACATGGTGGACTTCTAGTTTCAATTCCTTAGAAAATTTCACCTCCACTTCCTTGACTTAGGCGCATATAAGAGCTCAAGCTTCAAATTTTGGACACTTAGTTAAATTTCTCATCCATCTCCAGCTTCAGCCATGGCGCATTTGAGGCCTTCTACCTTCACTTTTTAACACTTAGAAAAACTTCACATGCCTCTCTTTCAAAGCTGGGCGCATTTCAGCCTTCTCATTTCAATTTGAACGCCCCTTTAATATTCTCAATACCCTCCCTCTGAGCTGGGCGCAAATAAGGTCTTCATCTTGCAATTTTCATGCCTTAAATCTGGGCGCATATGCCATGAGTAACTCTGAGTTTGTACGCCTTAGAATATTTTTCAAAACCTCCTCTCTTAGTTGGGCGCATTTTACCCTTGAGGTTTCATTTTTCAAACTTAGTTAGATTTCCCAACTTCAACTTCCTCTTGCTAAGGCGCATATGGGACCTCCTACTTCCATTTTCCAGACTGAGTGCCTCAGACAAATTCTCAATCTCCTCCTTCATGGCTGGGCGCATATAGGGGTCCTTACTCCCACTTTGCTAGACTTAGTCAACTTTCAAGCTCCATCATGCTGCTGGGCGCATATGAGAGGTCAATCTTTCATTTTGCAACACTTAGAGAAATCTCAGGGCTTCCTCCAAGTCAAGGGCGCATTTAACATCCCCTACCTCCAATTTTTTACACTTAGAAAATTCTCCAAGTGCCCTTCTTTACCTAGGGCGCATTTTGATGCCAAAGCTTCAAATTTTGATGACTTAGACATTTTCAAAGCTTCCCATGCAAGTCTAGGCGCATTTAGCAAGGCCTTCTTCAAATTTTCAACACTTAGTATATTTTAGACTCCCTTATCTTCTCAAGGCGCATTTTGAAGGTGCAACTTCCACTTTGGGTGCCTTAGAAAATTTTTGATGCTTCTTCTTCTTCAAGGCGCATATGGGGCTTGAGCTTCTAATGTTTACACTTAGAAAATTTTCTTCATGGCATCTTTTCAAACTTGGGCGCATACTAGGAGGGGAGCTTCAAGTTTACAAAACTTAGAAAAGAAATTCCAATCATCTCCCACCCCAAGGGCGCATTTTCATAGGTGAGCTTCAAATTTCAATCACTTAGAAGAATTTCCAACTCAAACTCCAAGTGAAGGCACTTTTAGGGGGAGCTACTCAAAGTTTTCCATACTTAAACTTTTTTTTTTAAGCTTCCTCTTAGGAAGGGGCGCATATGAAGGGTGGAGTTTCAAATTTGTACGACTTAGAATATTTTCACTCCACCTCTCAAGCTAGGGCGCATTTAGGACCCCCTACTTCCAATTTTTGATACTTAGAAAATTTTCATCTTCTTTCTCTGACCTTGGGCGCATTTCTACCCCTGAGGCTTCAATTTGTGATTCCTAGAAATTTTTCAAGGCCCCTCCCCAAGTTTGGGCGCATATCCTCCTGTGAGCTTCCATTTTCAATGCCTTCACTAAATTTCTTGCCTCATCTTCAGCATCTCAAGGTGCATTTGGCCTGTGAACTTCAAATTTCAAGTGCTTAGAGAATTTCCACCAACCTTCAACTTTTAAAGGCGTTCTTTACTGGCTGGACTTGAAAATTTATCAATTTCAGTGAATTTTATGCTCTTTCCCTGATTTAGGGCAACTTGATCATGTTAACCCTAATTTGCTATTTTTAGAAAGTTTGTCAACTTTGTACTTCAAGCTAATTTCAAGCTCCAAAAAGGCTGGATTTTGCTTTGTTCTGAACCTTGGGATGTGTTTGTGCTACTGATGCCTAATATCTGTCTGTACCTGCTATTTTAGCAACTTACTAAAAATAGCAATTGCTCAGAAAGCCTTCAAATTTTGCGTGTTGATTGCCTGAAGTGTGGTGATCATAGCTAGATGCTGCATTTGTACGATTGTCATATTTTCCCTTGAATTTAGGAAACCCTAATTCCCCTATACTAGCCTGCTAGAAATAGTAAGTGTCTGATTTTCCATTCTCTGCAACTCCGTTCATCTTGAAATTCATGCCATGGGGTCTTCATCACCTGCTTGACTTGTTCACACTGACGCCTCGCGCCGACTTGCTATTTTTGGTGTGTTTCTGGAGGTGGTTTACTATTTATAGCACTTGCTCAGTTTCATGACTTCCACAACTCCATTTGACTTGAAATTCGAATGACGTGCTCCTCACCACGTGACCTGCCTGTTGGCATCGGCGTCTGCTACTGACTTTCTATTTTTAGCCCGTTTCTAAAATGACTTACTATAAATAGTAAATGCTCCGTTTTCCTTCAAATTTTACCAGCGGATAGCTTGAAAGATGCTGATCGTGGTGGTATACACCGGTTTTCGAAAATTCTGACTTTTTACACCTCTTTTTGGGTCCCGAAGTTGGAAACCCTAATTGGTCTTGCATGTGTATCAAACGACCTCCGTTTGTCCTCGTTTCTGTTGTATTGCGATCAGTTCGTGATTCTGAAGTGCTGGGAGGCAGCTGCCGGAATGCATCTGCTAAAAATAGCAAGTTGCTGAATAGGTGATTATCTCCGTTTGCATGTCACATCACTGCGAAGCTCTCGAAAAACCCACAAAGAATATGCAGACATGCAAAGAAAACCCTGACATGCAAACCCTAAAAATAGCCTCGGAAGACTGAATTCTAAAAGTCGTTATCTCATTTTGCATGTTATACTGTCGTGAAGGTCTCTGAAAACCCAGAAGGAATCTTCAGACATGCGTTGAAAAATTCCATATAACCCCTGAAATTTGCTCTAGAATTTTGCTAAAATAGTAAAGTTGGTATTTAAATCAGAATTTTGCCTTGGCGACTTGATGTGTTATGAATGCAATGTATTTATTTAACTTCAAAATGTCGACAAAATGCCACGGAATTACACTTACACTAAAAATAGTAAGTTGCCAAAATCTGATGAAATTTCAGTAGAAACCTGCTAGAAGCATACTGACATCAATGTTAGTCTCAAATTTCAATTTGTTCACCTCGTTGACCTTGGATTGATTGGAAAATTCAAAACCCTAATTTTCAGACTTGGTCAAATTTCACGTTTAAACTCAATGGCGGGCACAATCCTTGAAAGGAAAATATCGGAAAAGAGCGAGAAAGAGACAAAACCAAAGCCAAAGACCAGAATGGAGCAAAAATTAGGGGTCCCCATCTTGAATGGGGTGATGTGTGAAAAGGTCACAACACTCCCCTTGAAGATTGCACTAGTTTTGTGGAGGCTATCCGAAGTGAGGCAAAGCGGAATCTAGTTGAGGCTTGTGAAAATTGATCTCCACGTCCCACGCGTAGATTACTCCATAGCATCTTCTATCCCTGCAACCATTTCAATTCAGTACTTTCTGGTTAGTTTAGGAAACACAAGCTTTATAGACAAACCTTTCAAGTATTCAAATTCCTTTCTCCGCTGTTGAACAATTGCATAAGTCCCCTTGAAATACTAGCAAATCACAACGAGCCAACTGAGACTATCCACTGCATGAAGGAACCTTGGAGTTAAATGCATGATCTTTCTAGAAATCTTAGCATGCAGGAGACTTTGTTTAAGAGAGGATAGAGTCGCCGTTGGTAACTATATTCTATGTTGGTGTGGTCACAAAAATCACATCTACAATACCCTCAATGAATATCGATGATCGCATTCAATCAATGGGTGTTCTTCCTAACAATTACACTTAGTTAAGGATATAGAGTATAGAATAACCCTGATCCCTGACACCCAAAAGAACAAAAGTATGTCCTTTTCAAAATTGGTGTTCAAACTATGTTTGGGTGGATTGCTTAGCTCTTTTAACAAGCAATAAGGATCATTCCCAAGGCTTGATGTCCGATGAGCCAAGTTTTGGTCCAGATATGGATTTAAAGGGTCTTCTATTTTGTAATCTAGTTTGAATCAGCTTGTTTGTTTTTGGAATTCAATGAAGAATGATTAGCTCATTCCTTTGGTTATTTCCCTCAAAGATCTAATAGATGGTGTTTTCATATGCAAGAAGCATGCCAAAAGAAGGAGTAGAGATGAAGTATCAATACAAAGGCTATCACTCTCCCTCAAAGATGTTTTCCCCATATGTAGAAATTGGAGATACTAACCTAGGGCATATAGACATGAATGAATTCCACAAAAGGATCAATGATGAAGAAATGAGGTCTATCAAAGCCGCCTCCTTGGCTAAATTAGGGTTGGTGGAGCCAACTACCTTCCCAATTACAGTGTGTTCACTTGAGCATTTGTTGAACTTGCCATGTCCCCTTTTTCTAAAAATAGCAGTTTCTATTTTTAGTAAGGATAATTATCCTAATATAGTAAGTCAAGTCTTGCAGACAAATCGGGAAAATAATGTCCTTTATGGTGAAATAATTGAATCAAATTTTATTGACAAATTATTAAATAGAGATTTAAATATTTGGAGCCAAGGTGGGTGTGGCTTTTTGGAAAAAGGCAAAATGGATTTTTTATTGGCTTGTGAAGTGGTGCAAGAAATGGAAATAATTTATTATTTCCCTCGGGTGCACATGATTTTGCTTTTACAATTGGTAGTGTGAGTTACAAAGTTTACATGCAAGCATCTTTCCCAGAGTTTTGGGATCTAGGTGCCCAACTTTGGCTTTTGCGTGTGGATTACTTAAAGGGAAAAATCTATTTTTTCAATTATTCATTCATTGTGTTTGCTAATGCATTTGCTATTCTTCAGAGGTTGTCAAACCTGTGGAGAGGGAGACTCAAGAATGGGATGTTTGAGGGTTTCCAGATGAACTAAGGACGGGATTTAGAGGTTCATCAGTGTAATCTCACTCAGAGGTTACCATAGTGATGATCTAAATTATTGTATTTCATTTCCAAAAGTTGGGTTTGTTGGATAGTTGTAGTTTGAATAGTCTGGGTTTGTATTTTCTTTTCTAAGTTGTGTAAACCATTTGTAACTTGGAGGCCGTGGTTTTTCTGTTTCTGGACCGTATTTTCATGCTTTTTGCTGTAGAACAATTTGGTGTGAAGTTTAAAGAGTTTGTGCAAAGTTGGCTTTAGTTACAATGATTGTTTTGGGCTTTCAGTTAGAGATATTACAAACCTGTGCTCAATATTATGACCAAAAGCTTAGGAGAATACTAGGGGCATCTAGAGAGGTAGTTCTTGATATCAGTTCAGACATGATTGAGAGGGTATTCAAAATCCCTGCTTCCCCTTGGTATGATGCCATGGATATGAAGAAAGCAGTTAATTATTTTGAGAAGCATGAAACAAGCAGCCTCAATCTCATCAATACCCAAATGCTGCTTAACCCACGGAAGATAGCCCTCAACATGGATAAAGTACAGCATAGGAGTGAGTTCAGGGAGGATATTAAAGATCAAATTACACTCCTAAGCAGGGTTTATGGCTACCCCAATGCCAGGGACTTCTACCCATGGATGGTTCATTTTATGTTGTTTATATTTGATAATAAGAAGATTGATTGGCCCACCATCATAAGCAACAATTTGCATGAACAACTCAAGGATGTGTTGCATAACAGCAAATTATTTAGGACATCCTATTTGGTATACCTATTAGCCTCTCAAGCAACTTTCCCAGGGCTCACTAGGGTGGGGTTTTTTCAGCTTGGGGAAGTTAAGATCCATGAGCATTATCCACAACTGGAATCGGATGCCAATTACAGGAATTATTATGTGGTGAATGATAATTTGTCTATGCAATTATTAAAGGACTAGAAGGTGATTTTGCAAGAAGGATTTCTCTAGAAGCCAAGAAATCCATGGAAGAACTGAAGAATTGGGGGAATTGGTATAATCCAATTCAAAACCTTTACATATATCAAAGTGGCTAGCTTCCATAAGTCTCCCCTCAAACTGCCAAGTTAGCCCATTGACAAATGATCCTGTTGGAATTGTGCAGACAAGTAATAGAGATTCACAAATTGATTGTTGGCAAGCATAAGTCAGGATATTATTCCCTGATGAAGATAGGGGTGTAATCTTGTGCCAATATGCAAAATGCCAAGAATGCAAAGATAGAATTCACAATGTACACCATGGATATGTACAATTATCCTAGGGCCAAATTTGATGCTATTGGTAAAATCAGTAAAGTAATTGGCTCCTTCTTCAAACATGAGCCTGCCTTGGAGGCCCATTGAGCCAATTGTGAAGAAGAGTTTGAGGTAAGAATGAAGGATTATTGTCAAGTGACCGTAAGCATGATTAAGGATTGCAATGTGGCCAAGGTGTCCAAGGAATTAAAAGAAAATGGGAAAGTTTTAAATCCCATTTACAGTGGACATGGCATTTTCAACCAACCAATCTACAATGTAGATTGTTCAATCCAAAAAGACAATAATATGGACACTAGGGTAGCAAGTGTCAAGGCTTGCTCACAAAGATGGTTAGCATCTATGTTCCCAATGATGGAGTTGCCTAAGCCCCAACCTTCAACAAAGACATCTAAGATGGGTGAAGGTTCATCTGATGCTGCTGAGAAGCAAAAGCCATCATCTTCGAAGGCTGGTTCTAAAAAAAAGAAGGAAAGAATTGATATAGGATCTAGTGAAGAAGATGCTGAGGAAGAAATTCCTCTAATAAGGAGGAAAAGAACAAGGGTCTCATTACAGACCACATCTTCCCAAAGGGACGCTTCGCCCACTCCTTCATCTCCTCCCTATGAATCTCCTTTGGCATCTCCTCCTCCATCTCCTCCTCCACAACGGAACCGTAGTCCTCCTCCTCCATCTCCTCCACCTTCTTCTCCACCCCATGTCTCTACAACACCTCCACCTTCTCCACCACATTCTCCCTCTCATATGACCACTTTCCCAATTCCCCCACCTCCTCCATCTCATCCACATGATACTCCTCTTCCTCCTCTCCAGGAAGATGAACTATGAACGCAAGGAGAATAATTCAAAGCAAGGAGGTGGTTGAAAAAGAAGTAAATACAGAAAATGAAGTCCAAGAAGAAGTTCCTATGGAAGAAAATATAACGGAAAGACATAGAGAAAGAGAAATTGAACCAAATAAAGAGGTTCAGAATGAGCAAGTGGCTGAAGAAGTAATAAGAGAATATGTAGAGCAACATGAGGAAAAACAAGATAATTCTAAAGCCTCACACAATACTGAGATTATTACTTCCCCTAAAAGGGAAGTCTCTTCAAATATTCCAATATGGTTGAACCACACCATACAGAAGAGACAAAGGACATATATGCAAGAAGAGGAAGAGAAGAGCCTCAATATCCCTACACAAGCCTTTCAATCCCCGGCTAGCTAAAAGAAAGAAAAGATCAAGAAGGATATCTACTATCATTATGGATGAGCAAGGAAATAGAATTGCTCAAATAGTTGTCCCTCTAGTTGATAACTATGAATCATACATGTGGTCGGAGGATTATCAAATAAGATAGGATAACCTAGTGTAGTGTCGGAAAATGTACTCCTTTACATTCCCACACTATGTTTTGCATCCCTTTGATTAATTGGACTTAATTAAGCCTCTAGTTAACCCAATTATGCATTTAAAAGCCTAATTAATTTCACTTTCCGAAAGGGGAACCTACATTAAAAAATTGCAAACATCTAATTACACATCTTGGAAAATGTGTGTTCTAAGTTTAGGGCCTAGGACCCATTCGCCCAAGGAAGAATGGGTCCTCCTTAAGTTTAGGATCCCATTTTTTAATATGTTTTTGATAGCATTTTTATGATCTAAACTCAAATTGCAATTGTTAGCTTTTGATGTTTAATTGTTGAGAAATTAGAAAATTACCTATAAATACAAGGTCTTTTTTTCAATTCAAGTCTAAGGAAAATTATCTAGCATTAAGGCAAGCATTCCTAAAGCAAGTATTATTGTCAAGAGCGTTGGAGAGCAGATTTATCAGTCAATTATTGCAGCATTCAAGATCCTATCATGATGTCAAGATTTATGAGTGTTCATCCATGTTTTTGGAGCTACCATTGTGATGCAAGTTTCAAGTTTTCAAGCCTCAAATCAAGTGTCAAATCAAGCATCCAATCAAGTCATTTCACGCAAGAGCTAATCCTTGGAGTGATGTGTTAGACTTTAGTCCTCCAAGGGCAGCCATTAAAGGGTTTGGTGAGTTGCGACAAGCTAGTTCACCATTCCTTCCATTTATGCTTTCATTTCATTATCAAGGTTTAATTACCAAACTAGGGTTTGACCAAGGCAAACCCTTATACACCAAACACAAACATTTTCATCCTCTTTGTGTATGTGCAGATTTGTAGGTGAAGAAGGATTGAAATTGGATCAAAAGTGCAATTTTGCAAAGTTGTCAATGTTGTCAAGACACGGAAACTCATCTACAAAATTTATTTTCGGTCTTCCGACAATCAAACTTGGAGAAATCAGAGACTTAGATATAACATCAAAGGACTGCAAAAAAAAAATTCAGAAAAGGATACAAGGACATATTCACTTGAACAAGATGCTTTACGACATTTTTAAAGCTAGGTACAAACTATCTTAACCTTCTCCGATCTTCCGATTGATTGTTGTTTCTGATAGTGTTATCATAATACTCTGCATTCCAAGTGATAAATCTCAAATATTAGATTGTTAATGCACTTTTATTTTTCTCCCAAAAAAAATTTTCAGTCATATTTTATAGTTTTTTGTCATAAGGAAGAAGAGACCACATAGTGTCCCAAAACATGGAGTTGACTCACCTTAAGGGTTGTAGGTCAATTCTAATTGCTTGTGGCACTATCCTTCTTCCTAATGAAATAGGAAAAGGTGGATTTGTGATTAGGTGGACACCCCCTTTGTGCTTTTTGGCATAGGTCCCTCATTTCTAGGTCTTCCTATCCTATATCACCCATCCCTTTTTCCACCATTTCACCTAGGTGTTCAGATGAGAGAAGGGGTGCAGCAATCTCTGGAAATGGTTGTCTCCACCATCTTGAAGAGAATGCAAAAAGATGAAAACACTAAAGAAGAGCTTAAGTCTCAAGTAGCTCAATTAACAGCATATGTGAATAACTTGATAGGACCTACTGATGTTGTTGCTCCTGAGCTAGTTTTGCAGGCTGCACTAAAAGGTGAAACCCTACACCCTGACCCCAAGGGGTAGGTATCTGCCGCTAAGCAGTGGAAAGAGGATTTTGTAGCTTTAGCAGGCAGAATTTTGAGGAAAGCAATAAAATTTAATCACTGCATTAGTGATGAAGATAGCTTGGCACACCAAATAGAGGTGGGCATAGATGAGGAATTAATGGTATGGGAGGATCACATCCCAATTTTGCAAAGAATTAAAGCCACTCCCTCTAAGGACTTGCTAAAGGCAACTGTAGTACAAGAAGAAGACCAAGAGAAGCCTAGAGAAAGGTTAAAGGAAGCACAGCTAAGGGTGAAAACCCTAAATAAATGCAAGAGCAAGTTGAATAATAACAAGAGCCTAGCTGAACAGGCTATAGTAAAGATTCAGCATTTTGTGGAGAATTTGGGATGCACATTTTGGGAAACTCCATCTTTAGTTGCCTCTCCCAGCAAGATGATTGAAGAATTGAGAGGATCACTTCAAGGTCAAGTCACTCAAGAGACCATTGACCGAGTGATGACTAGGAAGAAGGAACTACAAACCTTTCAAGATGAGCTGGCAGGTTTTACCACTCTACAGGAAAAGTTGGAGAGCTTAGCATTTTAACAAAGGATCAAGTTGCAGTACCACCAGGGCCCTTCAATGGATGTGATGAATGAAGTCATCACCTCCTTCTCCGACAGTTTTACTAGCCAAGACTAGTCAGACTTTTGAATTCTGCTTTATTTCAATAAATTTTGTAATAAATTACAACGCCCAAGTGATAACTTTAAAGTTAGCTAGGAGTTTTCAGTAGACTTCAGTTTCATATAAACTTTTTAGTTTAGTTTTAGTTATACCCCATATCATGACTGGGTCCATTAGTTTCACTTTCAATTAGTTTTCTTCTAGATCCATGAATTATGGGACACTTGAGTCTATTTAATTGAGATTCTTTTACATCAACCACTTAGCTGTCCATCACAGTCAAGACCTGACCGAAAAGGAACATTGGAGTAGACAGATCTGCTTTTCAAGAGGAGCAATAACTCGTTATTTCTTAGCAAGTTGGCTGTGCTAAAACTACCCTCAACAGTATGCAGCTCCAGTTATTCAGATTCTGAAATCATTTGTTCTCTGTCTATTAAGAGTAATTTATTTCTTGAACTTTATTGTACACACTTGCTGGATTCTGCTTTTAGCCAATGGGATAAGTGATTGTTGTGTTAATATTAGTTGTTGATTCATACAATTTAGAACCACAAACTATAAAATCTCATCTGTGAAGGAAGAGCTGATTTCAGTCTTGTGCTCATCTTGCATACTGTGCCCGAGGCAAAAACATAGGGCAAGTTTAATTTGTTTCACTTTGCAGAGAAAACCCCAGAGATTTATTGTGCATGATGTGGGGACTTGTAGATTTTTTCCATAGTCTAGTGTCCAGGATTAGTTTTAGTTACAAAGGAGCTTCCACTTCCAATTTGGAGAAAGGTTTATCTTGCATACTGTTTCAGTAGAAATTAAAATGCTAACACATATCTACGATGTTTAATTTTAATGGAACATATTATGCATAAGACATGAAAGGGCATATCATACAGAAAGCAAAAAAAATTACTCAAGAGATTTGGTCATGAACCTTCTTAATCACTGCCCACATCACTCCCTCTGTGCATGGTGGAGTAGTTAGAGAGCCTCTATACCAATAGAAATGCTTTCCATTCAAATCCAGCTCGCTTGGTTTCACATCTGTTATATTCACTGCTTGATTCCCTTGAAAAGTGGGAATGTATGACCAAAACTGTCCATATAAAAGAAGATCACATGAAACAAAAATTATAAAACAGCAAGAAAGAGGAATAGTAATTAAAATTTCAAACCAAAAATGCTCATAAGTAAAAATAAGCCAGGTTAGATATTATCTGTGGCCCAAATATTGTAAGCCACACTGTTTCAAACTACAGTAATTAGAAATGCAAGCACTGATTAAACCTAGATAGAGCTAGTTAACTGAAATACATGTCCTGTGTAAAAAATGTTCTCTAATCTGATAGTTCTTGCAAATGTTGTTTAAATTTCCAAAACTCTAACCTATATTTTCATATTTCTACTTTCCACATTCTTTATAATTTATTGATAATACTTGAATAACAGTGTTCAACAATTTATTCAAAATCAACCTTTACATTGACAAAACCCTTGACCAAATGATCAAGAAATTTTGAATACGAAGTAATAAGAGAGATCATCTATTGAGGGATTACTGAAAAATAATCTTTCCTTAGGCTAGATCTCTTAGAATTGCACAAATAAAAGTAAAATTAAAAAGTTACCTAGTTGAACTACTAAAGAAACTGAAGACATTAGCCTATACAGAAATTCTACTAATCTTAGAAGTTCTCAAAAATTCTCTTAAACTTCAAATATTCAACCTGCATTTTGGTGCTCTCATTTCTATTTTAAAGCTTTCATTGATAATACTTGTAAAAGCATTGTCTTTGGCATGTGGACAAATTGGTATGTTGCTAATTGGTGAATCTCTTGCAGCTATGGTTTAAGAGATCAAACGTGTTGGATATGTCTATGAGAGGAACCTAGTTTATGTATGAATGTCTAACTGATCTCATTAAAAATTTCAATTCTAATCAGATTTTCAAAATCTCATCCCATATGCATGTACCCGTTTTCCATATGAGTGATTGCTAACGTGCATAAACAAGCTACCAGAATTTCAGCTAAAATGACACTATGGTATATGACGAAAAATCCTTCCTCAGATTCTAATATATAGATAGATTCTTGGGCTGTGTGTGGATATTTATTAAAAGCTCTGAAACTAAAAGAGAATGCAAATATCCAAGTTGCAACAAGCCCCTGATATAATTTCAATTTACCCTAATTTGCAACAAGTCCCTTGGAATTTTCCTGCAATTTGCAACAAACAAAACTGCATAAAAAGACAACCATAAAAGATTTGGATACTACCTGATCTAGAAACATGTTTATCTGCTTATCGATTTTGAAGAGAATCGCTACGATAGCCATCCGACCACTATGTAAATCCCTGTGCATCATTTGCATTTCCAATGGATAGCTGCATTTGGAGAACACGGATTAAAAGAACTGTCTATACCCATGTTTAAAATAAGGTAGAAACCTGAGAGAATCTGAACTTACAATTTTCCATTGATGGAATGCTCAGATGGTGTATGGAACCTGGTCTCATAAAGTTCATAAACAATCCCATCAATGTACAGGAAGCCACCCTTCCACTTCAGCTGGAAAGAATTACAAAAGATAAGCCCAAATTTCACAATGAGAACATTCTAAATATAACTTCCAGATATTCACAGATCAACAGAGTTACTTTGTAAATCATGTTCAACACATAGGTTTGGATGCTTCTAAATAATAGACCTGCTCTGGGAATTTACACCACCTCCTATTCTTGGAACCGATTCTTGCACTAAAACCCTACTTAGCGATGCAAAGTAAATAATAAATATTGTATGTACGCAATAACATAGTATTTACATGTATATATACGTAGCATCTGGTATTCTCTAGTATGTAGTATGTGCACCGATTCTCACATACACACACATATATCGAAAAAAGGGATACTAACCTTGACAAGATTGCCATCATTGATGAATGTAGCAGATGCAGGATGATACATTGTTTGCAGATGACCCATCTGTCGATCCTTAGCAATATCAAAGGAGAGGATTCTGATGGGAGACTGTTCTGTTCCATTGCTACAAATCACCCACTCTGGGGATTGTTCTCCCCATTTACTGGGTCCAAAACCACTATCACATCCATAATTCCACCGTGTCTCTGCATAACGCATTTGGGTACATTCTCAATTATTCCCTAAATGGTGAGAAACCAAACATAAGGGGTTTCATGTGGGTACATACTCAATTATTCGAGAAACAGTTAAACAAGAGTTTTCCATGTGGGTACATTCTCAGTTATTCACTAAAGTTTAGAAGCCAAACACAGATCTCCTCCTCTTTTGTTTACCTGAGATTTTAAGGAAAAATAACTGTTTGTAATATCAATAATAGTATCATGCCCATTACTTACTTGTTTTGTGGCCTTCTCCAAATTGTTGATTACGCTTTACAGTTGTTCTGAGGTAGTTGAAATTGTTCTCCTGAAAAGCAAGTAAGGATTTTAGCCAAATGGAAACTATTTCGTTAGCAGTAGAATGAAAAAAAGCTGAAAAGCGACTGAAGATTAGGAGCTCATTTAACCTGTTTGGAGGTGGTGGTAGTGATAAATAATGCATGGCATAATAGAAACAACAGGTATGGAACACTCATTGTGTAAGCGAGGGCCAGAAATCGATTAGTCGTTCTGAAGATGGTTTTTTCCACACAAACACAGAAGAGCAGAGGGAGAAGAAAAGGGGTTATGACGACCAGCCCTGCTGTGAGTCATTATATCGTCTTTGTGGTTACTGGCCTTTAGGACGCACGTCATTCACATGTTGTCTCTGTACAGAGGTAATACATAGGATCGTGTGCTAAATTGAAGAAAAGGGGTTATTATTGTTACGACTAGGCCTGCTGTGAGTCATTATATCGTATTTGTGGTTACTGGCCTTTAGGAAGCATATTATTCGCATGTTGTCTCTATACAGAGGTAATGGTGTGCCTCATGATGAAGAAATTTTCGCGCGTAAGTTGGATTATTTTCTCGAGCAGCTTCCATTGCCGTGCTCTTGGTTCTCTATCTGAAAGAAGCCGGCTGACTTCACACATCTACGGCATGGGCTCATGAAAATGATTAAAGTCATTTGGACCGTTGAATTTCCATTGCTTTTCATTCGTTGAATTTTTCGATGATTGATAGACAGTTTTGGAATCACCAAGCTAAAACACATCTCAAACTTCTCGTTTCGGGACGGATATTGAAGGGGAGTCTGGCAATCAAGTGTATTGCCTGCGCAGACCCATGCAGAGCTGATTTATCGATTCAGTATCTTAGGTGAGAGACTCATAGATGGAAGTTATCTAAGGAAATATGGGAAGAAAGACCCTGCGTATTCTGCAATAAGGGGGTGGTGGAGTCGGAATGGCACTTCGTCATGGAATGTACAGCTTATGAATACATCCATAATCATTATGCAAATAATTTGGATGTGGATGATACGCAACAGTTATTTGAGGAGGATAAGATCAACCAAACGGCCAGCTTTATAGTCAAAATCAATAGCAGAAGATCTGACTTGGAAAAGAGCATAAAAACAAATTAAGTTGTGTCTTGGTCCTATAGACTGTTTAGTCTCATGGACATCATTAAAAAATTTCATTCATTCATTTATGTATCTACACGTGTCGTTTTTTTCCCATGAGAATTTTGGGTCTTCACGAATGCACATAGAACACAAAATTTATATACTAGCAATTGCACAATATTCAATGAGCAACAGAATAGCTGATAGGCACAGACCAATTTTGTTTTCTCATAATGTTCTCCCCGTCGGTGTCAGCATCAGACTAGAGGAGATCCTGGTGGGGGAAGCCAAACGTCAATGCTCGAACAAATCCATTCCACCGACGTCTAAAAGAAAAGGGAAGAATTAACCAACAGTCTTCCAATAATGGAAGGTCACGAGGAAGGGGAATGCCCTTACCCAACAAAGTCGTGGCCAAAGTCCTTTCCAAACTAGCTAGCATATCCTTCCTAAACAACCGCTTTATGATCACCCTCGAATCAACCTTGGAAACCCCCACATCTAACAAACCAGCAAGGACACAGGACGAAATGTTAGAGTCCAACCGATATCCCTTCACGGCCACCATAAAACCTTTACCAGTGAGGCATTTTACTGTTGTGAAGGCAAGATAATTCGGGTGTTGAATTATCTGACATAGCCAAAGATAATTCATTGGGAAAATATATATCTCTCTCACTCATATACACACACTCCCTCTTTCTCCTTCTCTACCTCTATCTCTATCTCTCTATCTTTTCACCTATGTATACCTCTTTATATTATTTATCTCTATCACCTTCTTTCTCTCTCACTCTTTCCCCCTCTATCTCTATCTCCCTATCTCTTCCCCCCTCTCTATCTATATCTCCTTATGTCTACCTCTCTCTCTCACTCATCTCTCTATATCTTTCTATCTATATCTCTCTTTATCTATCACCCTATCTTTCTCCCTATGCATCTATATCCTTTCCCTCTTCCACCTTCTTCTCTCTCTATCTTATTCATTCCATCTCTCCCTCCATCTCTTCTACTCTGTATCTTTATCTTTATTTCTCACTCATCTCTCTATCTCTTTCTATCCATATCCTTGTCTATGTATATCTCCCTATCTATTTATCTCCCTATCTCTTTATCTCTTTTTCTATCTCTCTATATCAGCCTTTATCTATATCTCTCTCTTTCCCTCTCCCTCTCTCTCGCCCTCTTCTTCTCTCTCCCTCTCTGCATATATCTCCCTCTTCCCCATCTTCGCTCTCTCCCTTTCTGTCTCCCTCCCTCTCTCTATCTCACTCCCATCTCTCCTTCTCTTGCTTCCTCCCTATCCCCCTATCCATCTTTATATCTCAACCTCTCTCCCTTTATCTTTCCATATATCTCTATATCTATTTTTCTCTCTTCCCATTTATCTATCTCTCCCCCTCTCTCTCTCTATCTCCCCCTATTTCTATTTATATCCTTGTCTCCATCTCTATTTATATTTCTCTATTTCTCTCTATTTTTCTCTTTTTCTCTTTTTCTCTCTCCCTCTCCTCCTCTCTCTATATCTCCTTATATCTCTATCTTTATATCACTCTATCTTGCCATATATCTCTCTATATCTCTCTCTCCCTCTTCCTCTTCTTCTTGATCTCATTATCTCTTCCTTTCTATCCATCCCTCTCTATCTCTCCCCTTTATCTCCCTATCTCTCTATCTTTATTTCTCCCTCTATCTCTCTCTATATCTAATCTATTTGTCTCCCTTGTCCTCTCTCATTCTATATTCATCTCTATCTCTATCTATTTGTCTCTCTTCCTCTCTCACTCTATATTCATCTCTACCTTTATATTCCTCTCTTCCCCTCCATCTCTAGAAATGTCCCCCTCTCTCTACCCATCCATCTCTCTCCCTATCTCTCCCCCTCCCTCTTCATAGACCTTCATTGTCTTCTTGATTGAAAGATTTTCTTTCAATCATTTTTAGAGACCTTTGTTGCACAACAATATCATTTTATGAATGGCCAACCAATTGAACTCATGTAATACACAAATTTTAAAAAAATCCCTAATTGACATTCCACACCTCTTCGGCATACCCATTGCACACCAAGGTGCAATTGCTAATATTTATAAATACAAAACTCAAAAATTTAAAAAATCCTTTTAAAAACTCAATTTCCCCTTTTTTCAGTGATATATGGATTTGTGCTTACCAAGACTCGTAATACTTTAGATAACTATTTACATTTAAATGTATGAAATTTTAAAAGTTCTTTTTTATTATTTTATTAGGTAATCAATATAGTTTAGTTTTTAATATTAATATTATATTTTTAAAATGTATAATTTTTATTTAGATTTTGTTTATTAAAAAGATGTTAAATTATTTTATTAGGTAATCAATATAGTTTAGTTTTTAATATTAATATTATATTTTCAAAATGTATAATTTTCATTTAGAATTTGTTTATTAAAAAGATGTCAAAAAATGAAAATTAAGTAATTTTTAATATTTATATTTTACATTGATGAATGTTTAGAATTCATATATTCATTGATTTTTATTTCAAAATGACTAAGAAATTTAAATTAAAAAATAATAAAAAATATTTTCAATTGTTTTTAAAGATAAATAATTTTTATTTTATTTTATTTTTTCTACCTACTAATCCCAAAGGGCATAGCAAACTGATATTAATAACTCTAACCTTATGATAATTCAAATTCTAATACTACTTTTAAATAATGTGATTAAGTGGCAAACAATTGAGTATTCCATAAAATATCATTTACATTTCTAAAGATTTGGAGACAAAACAGAGACCCTTCTTTCCTCTAAACCATACACATCAATGCTTTTGTAATGATTACATTATTATTAATAATAATATAATTATCAATTAAAATTTAAAAACTTTTAATGATTTGCAACCATGCAAAACAACCATAGTTGTCTTCACTCATAAACCTAACTCATTTCCTCAAATTAATTTTCGTCTTTCCATTGGAAAATGTTAAACCAATGAAACACTGCAGGATGATCATA
>VDFB02373193.1:0-23372 GCA_007258455.2 Sequoia sempervirens | reverse complement strand
GAAAGCATTTCTATTGGTATAGAGGCTCTCTAACTACTCCACCATGCACAGAGGGAGTGATGTGGGCAGTGATTAAGAAGGTTCATGACCAAATCTCTTGAGTAATTTTTTTTGCTTTCTGTATGATATGCCCTTTCATGTCTTATGCATAATATGTTCCATTAAAATTAAACATCGTAGATATGTGTTAGCATTTTAATTTCTACTGAAACAGTATGCAAGATAAACCTTTCTCCAAATTGGAAGTGGAAGCTCCTTTGTAACTAAAACTAATCCTGGACACTAGACTATGGAAAAAATCTACAAGTCCCCACATCATGCACAATAAATCTCTGGGGTTTTCTCTGCAAAGTGAAACAAATTAAACTTGCCCTATGTTTTTGCCTCGGGCACAGTATGCAAGATGAGCACAAGACTGAAATCAGCTCTTCCTTCACAGATGAGATTTTATAGTTTGTGGTTCTAAATTGTATGAATCAACAACTAATATTAACACAACAATCACTTATCCCATTGGCTAAAAGCAGAATCCAGCAAGTGTGTACAATAAAGTTCAAGAAATAAATTACTCTTAATAGACAGAGAACAAATGATTTCAGAATCTGAATAACTGGAGCTGCATACTGTTGAGGGTAGTTTTAGCACAGCCAACTTGCTAAGAAATAACGAGTTATTGCTCCTCTTGAAAAGCAGATCTGTCTACTCCAATGTTCCTTTTCGGTCAGGTCTTGACTGTGATGGACAGCTAAGTGGTTGATGTAAAAGAATCTCAATTAAATAGACTCAAGTGTCCCATAATTCATGGATCTAGAAGAAAACTAATTGAAAGTGAAACTAATGGACCCAGTCATGATATGGGTTATAACTAAAACTAAACTAAAAAGTTTATACGAAACTGAAGTCTACTGAAAACTCCTAGCTAACTTTAAAGTTATCACTTGGGCGTTGTAATTTATTACAAAATTTATTGAAATAAAGCAGAATTCAAAAGTCTGACTAGTCTTGGCTAGTAAAACTGTCGGAGAAGGAGGTGATGACTTCATCCATCACATCCATTGAAGGGCCCTGGTGGTACTGCAACTTGATCCTTTGTTAAAATGCTAAGCTCTCCAACTTTTCCTGTAGAGTGGTAAAACCTGCCAGCTCATCTTGAAAGGTTTGTAGTTCCTTCTTCCTAGTCATCACTTGGTCAATGGTCTCTTGAGTGACTTGACCTTGAAGTGATTCTCTCAATTCTTCAATCATCTTGCTGGGAGAGGCAACTAAAGATGGAGTTTCCCAAAATGTGCATCCCAATTTCTCCACAAAATGCTGAATCTTTACTATAGCCTGTTCAGCTAGGCTCTTGTTATTATTCAACTTGCTCTTGCATTTATTTAGGGTTTTCACCCTTAGCTGTGCTTCCTTTAACCTTTCTCTAGGCTTCTCTTGGTCTTCTTCTTGTACTACAGTTGCCTTTAGCAAGTCCTTAGAGGGAGTGGCTTTAATTCTTTGCAAAATTGGGATGTGATCCTCCCATACCATTAATTCCTCATCTATGCCCACCTCTATTTGGTGTGCCAAGCTATCTTCATCACTAATGCAGTGATTAAATTTTATTGCTTTCCTCAAAATTCTGCCTGCTAAAGCTACAAAATCCTCTTTCCACTGCTTAGCGGCAGATACCTACCCCTTGGGGTCAGGGTGTAGGGTTTCACCTTTTAGTGCAGCCTGCAAAACTAGCTCAGGAGCAACAACATCAGTAGGTCCTATCAAGTTATTCACATATGCTGTTAATTGAGCTACTTGAGACTTAAGCTCTTCTTTAGTGTTTTCATCTTTTTGCATTCTCTTCAAGATGGTGGAGACAACCATTTCCAGAGATTGCTGCACCCCTTCTCTCATCTGAACACCTAGGTGAAATGGTGGAAAAAGGGATGGGTGATATAGGATAGGAAGACCTAGAAATGAGGGACCTATGCCAAAAAGCACAAAGGGGGTGTCCACCTAATCACAAATCCACCTTTTCCTATTTCATTAGGAAGAAGGATAGTGCCACAAGCAATTAGAATTGACCTACAACCCTTAAGGTGAGTCAACTCCATGTTTTGGGACACTATGTGGTGTCTTCTTCCTTATGACAAAAAACTATAAAATATGACTGAAAATTTTTTTTGGGAGAAAAATAAAAATGCATTAACAATCTAATATTTGAGATTTATCACTTGGAATGCAGAGTATTATGATAACACTATCAGAAACAACAATCAATCGGAAGATTGGAGAAGGTTAAGATAGTTTGTACCTAGCTTTAAAAATGTTGTAAAGCATCCTGTTCAAGTGAATATGTCCTTGTATCCTTTTCTGAATTTTTTTTTTGCAGTCCTTTGATGTTATATCTAAGTCTCTGATTTCTCCAAGTTTGATTGTCGGAAGATCGAAAATAAATTTTGTAGATGAGTTTCCGTGTCTTGACAACATTGACAACTTTGCAAAATTGCACTTTTGATCCAATTTCAATCCTTCTTCACCACCAAATCTGCACATACACAAAGAGGATGAAAATGTTTGTGTTTGGTGTATAAGGGTTTGCCTTGGTCAAAACCTAGTTTGGTAATTAAACCTTGATAATGAAATGAAAGCATAAATGGAAGGAATGGTGAACTAACTTGTCGCAACTCACCAAACCCTTTAATGGCTGCCCTTGGAGGACTAAAGTCTTAACACATCACTCCAAGGATTAGATCTTGCGTGAAATGACTTGATTGGATGCTTGATTAGACGCTTGATTTGAGGCTTGAAAACTTGAAACTTGCATCACAATGTTAGCTCCAAAAACATGCATGAACACTCATAAATCTTGACATCATGATAGGATCTTGAATG
Source organism: Sequoia sempervirens (assembly GCA_007258455.2). NCBI lineage: Eukaryota > Viridiplantae > Streptophyta > Pinopsida > Cupressales > Cupressaceae > Sequoia > Sequoia sempervirens. The sequence goes on along the minus strand of VDFB02373193.1, from coordinate 20,507 downwards.
CTGCAATAATTGACTGATAAATCTGCTCTCCAACGCTCTTGACAATAATACTTGCTTTAGGAATGCTTGCCTTAATGCTAGATAATTTTCCTTGGACTTGAATTGATAAAAAGACCTTGTATTTATAGGTAATTTTCTAATTTCTCAACAATTAAACATCAAAAGCTAACAATTGCAATTTGAGTTTAGATCATAAAAATGCCATAAAAAACATATTAAAAAATGGGATCCTAAACTTAAGGAGGACCCATTCTTCCTTGGGCGAATGGGTCCTAGGCCCTAAACCTAGGACACACATTTTCCAAGATGTGTAATTAGATGTTTGCAATTTTTTAATGTAGGTTCCCCTTTCGGAAAGTGAAATTAATTAGGCTTTTAAATGCATAATTGGGTTAACTAGAGGCTTAATTAAGTCCAATTAATCAAGGGGATGCAAAACATAGTGTGGGAATGTAAAGGAGTACATTTTCCGACACTACACTAGGTTATCCTATCTTATTTGATAATCCTCTGACCACATGTATGATTCATAGTTATCAACTAGAGGGACAACTATTTGAGCAATTCTATTTCCTTGCTCATCCATAATGATAGTAGATATCCTTCTTGATCTTTTCTTTCTTTTAGCTAGCCGGGGATTGAAAGGCCTGTGTAGGGATATTGAGGCTCTTCTCTTCCTCTTCTTGCATATATGTCCTTTGTCTCTTCTGTATGGTGTGGTTCAACCATATTGGAATATTTGAAGAGACTTCCCTTTTAGGGGAAGTAATAATCTCAGTATTGTGTGAGGCTTTAGAATTATCTTGTTTTTCCTCATGTTGCTCTACATATTCTCTTATTACTTCTTCTTCAGCCACTTGCTCATTCTGAACCTCTTTATTTGGTTCAATTTCTCTTTCTCCATGTCTTTCCGTTATATTTTCTTCCATAGGAACTTCTTCTTGGACTTCATTTTCTGTATTTACTTCTTTTTCAACCACCTCCTTGCTTTGAATTATTCTCCTTGTGTTCATAGTTCATCTTCCTGGAGAGGAGGAAGAGGAGTATCATGTGGATGAGATGGAGGAGGTGGGGGAATTGGGAAAGTGGTCATATGAGGGGGAGAATGTGGTGGAGAAGGTGGAGGTGTTGTAGAGACATGGGGTGGAGAAGAAGGTGGAGGAGATGGAGGAGGAGGACTAGGGTTCTGTTGTGGAGGAGGAGATGGAGGAGGAGATGCCAAAGGAGATTCATAGGGAGGAGATCAAGGAGGAGTGGGCGAAGCGTCCCTTTGGGAAGATGTGGTTTGTAATGAGACCCTTGTTCTTTTCCTCCTTATTAGAGGAATTTCTTCCTCAACATCTTCTTCACTAGATCCTATATTTATTCTTTCCTTCTTTTTTTAGAACCAGCCTTCGAAGATGATGGCTTTTGCTTCTCAGCAGCATCAGATGAACCTTCACCCATCTTAGATGTCTTTGTTGAAGGTTGGGGCTTAGGCAACTCCATCATTGGGAACATAGATGCTAACCATCTTTGTGAGCAAGCCTTGACACTTGCTACCCTAGTGTCCATATTATTGTCTTCTTGGATTGAACAATCTACATTGTAGATTGGTTGGTTGAAAATGCCATGTCCACTGTAAATGGGATTTAAAACTTTCCCATTTTCTTTTAATTCCTTGGACACCTTGGCCACATTGCAATCCTTAATCATGCTTACGGTCACTTGACAATAATCCTTCATTCTTACCTCAAACTCTTCTTCACAATTGGCTCAATGGGCCTCCAAGGCAGGCTCATGTTTGAAGAAGGAGCCAATTACTTTACTGATTTTACCAATAGCATCAAATTTGGCCCTAGGATAATTGTACATATCCATGGTGTACATTGTGAATTCTATCTTTGCATTCTTGGCATTTTGCATATTGGCACAAGATTACACCCCTATCTTCATCAGGGAATAATATCCTGACTTATGCTTGCCAACAATCAATTTGTGAATCTCTATTACTTGTCTGCACAATTCCAACAGGATCATTTGTCAATGGGCTAACTTGGCAGTTTGAGGGGAGACTTATGGAAGCTAGCCACTTTGATATATGTAAAGGTTTTGAATTGGATTATACCAATTCCCCCAATTCTTCAGTTCTTCCATGGATTTCTTGGCTTCTAGAGAAATCCTTCTTGCAAAATCACCTTCTAGTCCTTTAATAATTGCATAGACAAATTATCATTCACCACATAATAATTCCTGTAATTGGCATCCGATTCCAGTTGTGGATAATGCTCATGGATCTTAACTTCCCCAAGCTGAAAAAACCCCACCCTAGTGAGCCCTGGGAAAGTTGCTTGAGAGGCTAATAGGTATACCAAATAGGATGTCCTAAATAATTTGCTGTTATGCAACACATCCTTGAGTTGTTCATGCAAATTGTTGCTTATGATGGTGGGCCAATCAATCTTCTTATTATCAAATATAAACAACATAAAATGAACCATCCATGGGTAGAAGTCCCTGGCATTGGGGTAGCCATAAACCCTACTTAGGAGTGTAATTTGATCTTTAATATCCTCCCTGAACTCACTCCTATGCTGTACTTTATCCATGTTGAGGGCTATCTTCCGTGGGTTAAGCAGCATTTGGGTATTGATGAGATTGAGGCTGCTTGTTTCATGCTTCTCAAAATAATTAACTGCTTTCTTCATATCCATGGCATCATACCAAGGGGAAGCAGGGATTTTGAATACCCTCTCAATCATGTCTGAACTGATATCAAGAACTACCTCTCTAGATGCCCCTAGTATTCTCCTAAGCTTTTGGTCATAATATTGAGCACAGGTTTGTAATATCTCTAACTGAAAGCCCAAAACAATCATTGTAACTAAAGCCAACTTTGCACAAACTCTTTAAACTTCACACCAAATTGTTCTACAGCAAAACGCATGAAAATACAGTCCAGAAACAGCAAAACCACGGCCTCCAAGTTACAAATGGTTTACACAACTTAGAAAAGAAAATACAAACCTAGACTATTCAAACTACAACTATCCAACAAACCCAACTTTTGGAAATGAAATACAATAATTTAGATCATCACTATGGTAACCTCTGAGTGAGATTACACTGATGAACCTCTAACTCCTGTCCTTAGTTCATCTGGAAACCCTCAAACATCCCATTTTTGAGCCTCCCTCTCCACAGGTTTGTCAACCTCTGAAGAATAGCAAATGCATTAGCAAACACAATGAATGAATAATTGAAAAAACAGATTTTTCCCTTTAAGTAATCCACATGCAAAAGCCAAAGTTGGGCACCTAGATCCCAAAACTCTGGGAAAGATGCTTGCATGTAAACTTTGTAACTTGCATTGCCAATTGTAAAAGCAAAAATCATGTGCACCCGAGGGGAATAATAAATTATTTCCATTTCCTGCACTACTTCACAAGCCAATAAAAAATCCATTTTGCCTTTTTCCAAAAAGCCACACCCACCTTGGCTCCAAATATTTAAATCTCTATTTAATAATTTGTCAGTAAAATTTGATTCAATTATTTCACCATAAAGGACATTATTTTCCCAATTTGTCTGCAAGACTTGACTTACTATATTAGGATAATTATCCTTACTAAAAATAGAAACTGCTATTTTTAGAAAAAGGGGACATAGCAAGTTCAACAAATGCTCAAGTGAACACACTGTAATTGGGAAGGTAGTTGGCTCCACCAACCCTAATTTAGCCAAGGAGGCGGCTTTGATAGACCTCGTTTCTTCATCATTGATCCTTTTGTGGAATTCATTCATGTCTATATGCCCTAGGTTAGTATCTCCAATTTCTACATATGGGGAAAACATCTTTGTGGGAGGGTGATAGCCATTGTATTGATACTTCATCTCTGCTCCTTCTTTTGGCATGCTTCCTGCATATGAAAACACCATCTATTAGATCTTTGAGGGAAATAACCAAAGGAATGAGCCAATCATTCTTCATTGAATTCCAAAAACAAACAAGCTGATTCAAACTAGATTACAAAATAGAAGACCCTTTAAATCCATATCTGGACCAAAACTTGGCTCATCGGACATCAAGCCTTGGGAATGATCCTTATTGCTTGTTAAAAGAGCTAAGCAATCCACCCAAACATAGTTTGAACACCAATTTTGAAAAGGACATACTCTTGTTCTTTTGGGTGTCGGGGATCAGGCTTATTCTATACTCTGTATCCTTAACTAAGTGTAATTGTTAGGAAGAACACCCATTGATTTAATGCGATCATCGATATTCATTGAGGGTATTGTTGATGTGATTTTCTTGACCACACCAACACAGAATATAGTTACCAATGACGACTCTATCCTCTCTTGAACAAAGTCTCCTGCATGCTAAGATTTATAGAAAGATCATGCATTTAACTCCAAGGTTCCTTCATGCAGTGGATAGTCTCAGTTGGCTCGTTGTGATTTGCTGGTATTTCAAGGGGACTTATGCAATTGTTCAACAACGGAGAAAGGAATTTGAATACTCGAAAGGTTTGTCTATAAAGCTCGTGTTTCCTAAACTAACCAGAAAGTACTGAATTGAAATGGTTGCAGGGATAGAAGATGCTATGGAGTAATCTACGCGTGGGACGTGGAGATCAATTTTCACAAGCCTCAACTAGATTCCGCTTTGCCTCACTTCGGACAGCCTCCACATAACTAGTGCAATCTTCAAGGGGAGTAACTAAAGATATTCAGATTACAATTCAACAATGAAGACACCGTCACAACGACGCATACCAACATGAAGATCGTAATCGAAGTTAAGTCCACAAGTTTCCAGTTGACCACGCAAGGTGAACTCACCATCAGCGTGCCTACTAGTGGTATGGATAGACGAAATTTGGTCAAATTGAAGACCACATTCCACAATTACTAACTACTTGCATGGAATGAAATTTACTTTACTTTAAGCTACTACTCGAATCAGAAGGACGAAGAAACCTTACTAGCTACTTACAACAAAAGACGAGATCATCATCAATGAAAACCCTTTTTATTATGAGAGTGTTCACAACAATTTTTTACAAAGCTTTCAAAGGAAAAACTTTCCTTCTTCTTCAAACTACACTATCGATCTACGCTATGCTACTTCTAAGTTGTCTCTCTATCTTCCTATCTCTACTTTAATCTAATCTAATGAGGTAAAAATGAGGGGGGATGCCCCTTTTATAGCTGGCCCAGTCCAATGGACGACTTAAATTACAATCAAATGGAGGGCTCAGATTAAGCCACATCAGCCCTAACCCTAAAAACTGCCAGAATAAGGAGTGGAGTGATAAATGAGCAATTAATGTCCACCATCTTCTAGAAGGCTCTTGTCTGGAAACGCGTTCGCATTGTTCTTTCTCCGACTACAAACGGCTTGAGTTTGGTCAACATTGCTTCAACTCCTTGAATGGATATGGCAGGCACGTTCTCGATCTAATTTCAAGGCTGTAACCTTTTAACCTGTTTGATGGTGATTTTCCTCCTTCCTGCCATTGCATCTTGAGTTGTACGAAGCACGCTGGAGAACATCTTTTGGGTCATCGAAGGACTTTACACTTAAGGAGAATTTCTCTGCTTCGCTCTTTAGCCCATTCCATTGTCATTCTTTAACATTGAAGCCTTTTGTTCACTCCTCATCCTTAGCCTTGAGGGCGTTTTAGTGCTTGAAGGTGACTCTTTAACGCCTAGGTCTTCATCATTTCTTCATCCTCATCCTGAAGGACTCTCCAATCTTGGACTCGACCTGTTCTCCTTCGCCACTCGCCTTCCTGAGCCGAGTGCATACTGGGTCAACACTTAGCCATTTCTTCCAAGTACTTGCTCCATCTCCCCAAGTGATCATGCCTTGGCCTTGATGCTCACCTTGCAAAACAAGCAAGAGAAAAGCATCAAAACACTTCATAATATAAATTCACCTCACTTACCTGATTTTCATGCTTTGACTTCCAAGGTCCGAGTGATCTCCGGATCTGATAGGGTTCATCACTTTTCTCTAGCAAACCTTGCCTCCTTCACAGCCTTTCAACACCTGTGTGCATTTAACAGTTTGAGCAACAAAATTTCATGATTTAGCTTTTCTCTACCTCTTCCACTTTGCAAATGAGAGGAGTTTATTCAACTTCCTCATACTTACGAACAATTTTCAATCATCAGACCTGCCTATGGGCGCATTTGATGTGTCCCGGGGATTTTGCATGCCTTAGAAGAATTTTACCCATCTGAGTTCTAGGAAAGTTTATCCCCCTTTAGAAAATCTTATCAATCACTAGCATAGCATTCAATATTTCTCCCTTTGACTTAGAAAATTTTATTTCCTCTACCTAGAAAATTTCATCAACTAGGTGCCTAGTTAAAATCTTCACTTTAAAATCCCTGGCAAGGTGTGAAAAACTTCAAAATCATCCCCTCATTGAAAGTATTCAATACCCAGAAGAAAATTTCCCTCAGAAAATGCATAATCCATGTGTATACAGACGAAGGGGTACATTTAATTTTTTTATTTTCAACCTTAGAAAAATATTTCATCACCAAAGTTTATCTTCACTTTTTTCCTTTTGCGTTTTCCTTGCCTTAAGGAAATTTTCAAATCACCATTTCAAAGTGGGCGCATTTTCATGTATCTACTGCCATTTTTACAACACTTAGAAAATTCTCCAGCTAACACATCATCTTGGGCGTATTTGACCCTATGTGCCTCCACTTTACATGCCTTAGGCAAGTTTTCAACTTATCCACATAGAGGTTAGGCACATTTGACTAGAAGAGCTTCTAGTCTTTAACACTTAGACTCTTTTCCCTCTCCTCCTTGAAGTTGGCGCATTTAGAGACCCCTACTTCCACCTTCAATGCCTTAGACAAATTTATCCATGACCTATCAGGCTTGGGCGCATATGGAGGGTCATACTTCCATTTTAGACACTTAGAAAATTTTCCAAGGCTTCTCCAAGTCAAGGGCGCATTCAAGGGAGTCAATAGGAATTTCAAACACTTAGAAAAATCTCACATGCCTTGTGGGCGTTTTCTTTCTCCTCCTTCCTTGGGCGCATATGTGGTGGGGTCAAGGGAACTTAAAATTTTTGTCTTCTTCCTTGCTTGTTTGGGTGTATTTGAGGGTGGCTACAAGAAATTTTAATGCCTTAGGTGTTTTTCCTAGTCAACTTTAACATGGGCGCATTTAGAGGGTGGAGGAGGAAGTTCCAACACTTAGACATTTTTATCATCTTGACAACTTGGTGGGCACATTTGACTAGGGGTATTTCCAGTTTGCTCATGCCTTAGAAATTGTTTTGGTGCCATCATGCAAGTTGGGCACATTTTACTAGTGGAGCTTCCATTTTTGTATACTTAGAAACTTTTCCATGCCCCTTCACAAGCTTGGGCGCGTTTTGATGGGCCTCTTGCCATTTACCAATACTTAGAAGATTTTGAAGCTACCTCCTTGAGATGGGTGCATTTTGGGGGTGGAGGAGGAATTCCCAAACTTAGAAATTTTTTTATCACCTCCATTTCTCCTTGAGGGCACATTTGAGGGGTCAAGCAGGAATAACTCATGCCTTAAACAATTTTTTCATGGCTTCTCTTCCTTGAGGGCGCATTTAGGGGGAGGAGTAGGAATTATCAACACTTGAAATTTTCCATCCTTCTACCAGCTTTACCTTGGGCGCATTTGATAGGGGGTGATGGAAATTTCTCAGACTTAGGCATTTTTCTGGCTTGCTTGCCCCTGTTTTACTATATTTAGTAAGCCCTTTGATTTTCATACCTCTAAAGCTTGGATTGATCTGAAATTTCAACCCTAGGATCTTCATGATCTAGTTGATCTGTTCACACTGCCATCTCGTGCTGACTTGCTATTTATAGCATGTTTCTGGAGGTGTTTTACTATTTATAGTAACTGCTTGATTTCATGACTTCCACAACTCCGTTTAACTTGAAATCTGAATGACGTGATCCTCATGGGTTAACTTACCTATTCACACTGGCGCCTGCTACTGACTTACTATTTATAGATTGTTTCTGGAGTGCCTTACTATAAATAGTAAGTGCTCAGATTGCCTTCAAATTTTACCAGTGGATAGCTTAAAAGATACTAATTGCAGTGGGATACACTGGTTTTTGAAAATTCTGGCATTTGACCCCTCATTTTGGGCCTCGAAGCTGGAAACCCTAATCTGACTTGCATGTTGCTCAAACGATCTCCATTTGACTCTGTTTCTGTTGCATGTTGGTCAGTTTGTGATACTAAAGTGCTGGGGGGGGGCTGCCAGAGTGGATCTGCTAAAAATAGTAAGTTCCCAAAAAATTGACCAACTCTGTTTGCATGTTACACCACTGCGAAGCTTTCGAAAAACCCACACAGAATATCCAGACATGCGTAGAAAATCCTGACATGCAAACCCTAAAAATAGCCTCCAGAGGCTGAGTGCTGAAAGTCATCATCTCATCTTGCATGTTATATCACCGCGTAGGTCTCACAAAACCCATTAATATTCTTCAGACATGCATTGAAAAACTTCGCATGCAAACCCTAAAATCTGCTTCTAAAGGTGAACTTGCTAAAAATGGAAAGTTGTCAGATCTAGCTCAAATTTTGCAGACAAGCAGTTTGACGTGTCCTGGATGCAGTGTAACAGTTAGAACTTCAAAAGTGCTGAGAAAACGTCCCAAATTAGGCACTTACTAAAAATAGTAAGTTGTTTGAATCCAATGAAATTTTGCTGGGAACCTGTTGGAAGCATGCTGAATGCAACGCCAAGCTCAGACTTCAATTCATTCACTCCATTTGACTTCAAATTGACCGGAAGAAAGCAAACCCTAATTCTTAGATTTAGCCAAAATCTCATGTTTAAGCTCAAAAGCGGGCACACCCTTGGAAAGACAGACGGAACAAAAGAGAGACGACAACAAAACGAACTAAAAACCAAGCCAAAAGACTTGAACAAACGAAAAATTAGGGGGTCCCCATTTGCAATGGGGTGATGTGTGAAAAGGTCACAACAGGTATTATCTTCAGGGGTCGGGGATTGGGGGTGTTGCTTATCCCTTGTTCTTGCAAAACCCTAAATGTTTAGACATTCACTCGATTCTTGAAATCTGATGTAAGTCTAACCTTTCTTACTAAGTGTCGGGGATCAGGCTTTGGGGGTAAAGAATATCACTTAATATTTCGTTTAATAGTTGATAGGTTGAAACCTCAACATCCGATTTCGAAAAGCATAAGGTTTTGCTCTATCATTTTCGGGAATTGGACTGTGGAAATGATGCTTGTTCTTTATCATTTAGAAATTTTAAGAAGTAGTGAACCTACTTGATTATCGACAATTGACTACTAGTAGAAGTAAAAATATTCTTTATCAAGAGTCAGGCATCGGGAATGATGCTTAACTCTTTTCTCATAGTTAAGGATAGGGGTAATGGATATTGCCGAAGTATGATGTTCAACGTTATACCTCTCAATATTACCAATTCATTATTCATCGGGCATCGGGGCATGGGTTTCTCTTCTAGCTCTTGCCACTTCAATCCTTAACGTGCATCTATTACACTCGTAACCCGAAAGGCGAAAGTGGATTTCAAAAATACTTCAAGGAAAAGGCACTAGATTAGGGAGGGATTAAAGGATATCTTTGAAAGCACAACAAAAAGCAAGACTTGGGGCTTGATACGATGATGTCACAAACATCCTCGATCAGTGCGCCCAGAAAAAAACACGATTCAGTAGGACAATGAGAGGGAAATGAAAGAAATCAAATGAAGAATGACTAAATGATGCAAAAAAAGAAATGGCGAAGAACACAGCAACCAACAGTGAAAGAAACAACAAAACAACCACACAATGAACCCAACCGAACCAAGCACACAACGAAGAACATGCAAATAACTAGAACAACTAAAAAAATGAAACGAAGGTTTCAGTCGCGAAGCCTACCTGGTATTTTGCACGGGAAAAAGGGTGAACATGGGCGAACATGAGTGAGCATGAGCAAGCAACAACAAAGAACACCACGGGGACACCGCAAACCAGCGAGCAAATTTGAGGCAGGATGGAGGAAGTTCGTGAAATTGCGAGGGTTTTTCGAATGGGTTGCAGAGCTCTTCTTTTGATCTTTCAAATTGCACAAATGATAAATGAAACCCGTCAATTTCCCCCCTAATATCTATTAAACACCTACCATTAATGTCCTATTAAATGCATTGCAACAACGCTTAATTGCTTTGATAGACGGGGTGATTGAGGTGACAAGTCATTGTCGCCATCAAGCTTTCAGGATTGGGGATATGTGAAGTGAGTATCTTGACAAAGAAAATCCCAAAAGAGTGAAGAGCCAAAAACAAATGAGGGAAAACGAGAAAGTGTCGGGGATCGGGGCTGACAAGGATGGCATAAGAATCCTCAAGATCTTGAAACTCCGACAAGCGACAAAAACACAAAGGGAAGAGAAAAGAGGGAAGAAAAAGAAGGAAAAGGAAAACAAAGAGAGGAAGTGAAAGAGAGAAAACAACAACAACAACAACAACAAAAGGAAGGGGGGAAAAAGGAAAAGAGGGGAGGGGGTCCCCATTTTGCCAAAAAGCAGAAAAGCAAAATGGGGCATGGGTGCAAGGCACAACACATACAAAGCTACAACTTAGATGAAAAATAATGGCAATATGAAGCTTGACAATGTTTTTCACTTTCTATTCAATCAATATAATTTAAATACAAAGGTCATAAATGCATGAACTCAGATTTTGAACAATAATTTCAGCAGCATAAGCATAGCAGTGATTATCATTAAGAAAATCTTGTGCATAAAACACTTATTTATAAGTTTCAAAAACAGTGTTTTTGGGTTTAAGGATAAACATGTAAACATGGAATAATAAAAAAAATCAAGTTTTTAAAGCTCACCCACTAAAAAAATCTGAAAAATTTGGAAATATGTTACTTTAAAATGAAGACTAAAAAGTTTGGATAAAAGTTGTTTCAAACTAACAAAAAATTAACCTTCTAGAATCTGCCCCCAAAATAGAACTCCTCTAAACACAGTATGAACTTGAAATAGCTAATCTGAGAGTTCCTGTGTGCATGGTGAATCTAGAGTTGGTATTCTCTCCTTCTCCTAAGCATTCTGAACTCTATCAATGAAACCTTTTACTTCTTCATTAGCAAGCCTTGAAATTACCCTATCTTAGGAGCTTATCATGTAGAAAACCTTTGCATACTTCAATCATATTTTGAGTCCCTAGTATTTCATTTTCTTGCATTGACATTTTTATGCTAAGATTCATCGATTCATCCATGTTAACTAGACCAAACAAAGACCAGCCTAGTTTTCCTTTGACTAATTGGTCAAATTCAGCCGTCAATTTCTCCACATTACTTTTCAGAAAATTTACATGGGATTGATGAAACAAAAGAGATTACGGCTTGTCATGTGGTGTGCAATTTCATCTTATCCTCTTTACACATTTTGATTGCAGTAACCCAAAGTTGTATCACTAACTTGTATGACGACACCATCCACTCTAAAATATGATTTTCTTTTAGATCAGCAATTATCTGATTAGTTCTTGTGTGCCCAAGGATACTATCGGCTACTGACAGATATAACTGCATTGGCAGCAAGGGGTGGATTGTAATGGCATGAGTGTGTTCACAAAAACCTCTTATGTAAACTTAATGACCATTTACATGATATTTCGTAATTAATAATTATATTTAAATTATATCTTTTGCATTTTATTTTCAAATTAATAATTGAAATAGAACATAATGTAAAACATATAGTTTAAATAATTAATATATTTAATTTAAGTATTTGAAACATTGGAAAATGGGTGCAAATCAATAAAGATGACAAAAGGGGGGTATGATGCACCTATCTTCCTTAGTTCATTAGGAAAAAGAGATCCCCCTAGGGCAAGATTGACTTTCAACACTTAGGTGAGTCAACCTTGGTGGAGATCATGCTATTTTCCTTATGACCTAGGACGGGGTAAATCAGTTGAAGCAACACTTTTGGGAGATGAATGAAAAATACTAAATGAATGCAAATATGCAATGCAACACATGAAGTTACTAAATTAAGCCTTAATTTGATAGAATCTAGAAAGAAATTGTAGATTTGAGAAGGGCTTGATTTTATGCACTTGTCACAAAAAGGCTGTGCTGAGTGTCCTCCTAGGACTCATTTGCCCAAGGGTGAATGGGTCTTGCTACAAGGGTTGAAAAATTGCTTTCACAGTCCTCTAATCCTATGCCTGCACTTTCGATTCCTCTGGGATTCATAGTCAGAAATTTGAAAATAAATTCTGAAAGTGAGTTTATGTGGCTTGACGAGAACTTTGACAAATTTTGCAACTTTGACAACTTTTGCAATTTTGCTTCTTTGATAGATCTTCAATCCTTCTTCAACCTAAGATTTGCAAAACACATGAGAGGGAAAAATTGTTTGTTTTTGGTGAATGGGGGGTTTGCCTTGGTCAAACCCTGTTTTGGTAATTAAACCTTGAAATGAAATAATGAAACATGAAAATAATGATGAATGAACAATTGCTATGTTGCAACTCACCAAACCCTTGATTTGAAACCCTTGAAGGACTGAAACTTAGTAGATCTCTCCAAGGTCTTGATCTTGCATGAAGTGGCTTGATTGATGATGTGATCTTAATGCTTGAATCTTGACTTGAAACTTGAAACCTACATCACAATGTTAGCTCCAAAAACATGCATGATGCTTGATAACTTTGACATGATGCTTGAGATATTGAATGCTACAACAAATGCTTGAGAAATCTGCTCTTGAACACCTTTGACAATAATCTTACCTCTTACGAAATTTGAATATGAGATCTAGGATTTGAATTGATAAAAAGATCTTGCTTTTATAGACAATTCTCTAATTTCCTGAAAATTAAACATTACAAGCTAACACTTAAAACTTGAAGTTAGGACCTTAAGATGCCACCAAAAACATGTTTAAAATTTGAATTTGTGATCTTAAGGGGGACCCATTCGCCCTTGGGTGAATGGGTCTTGACCTAAATCGCCAGGACCTATTCATTTCGAGGTGTTAAAATGATAATTGCATTAATTAAATCATGATTCCCCTTTTGGAAATTGCAATTAATTAAGCTTGTAGATGCATAATAGGGCCAATTAGAGGCTTAATTAAGTCCAATTTATTAAGGGACCCAAGCATAGTGTGAAAATGTAAAGGAGTACATTTTCTGACACTACAGTATTTAAATTATATCTTTTGCATTATATTTTCAAATTAATACTTGAAATAGACCATAATGTAAAAGATATAATTTAAATGATTAATATGTTTAATTTAAGTATTTAAATTATATCTTTTGCATTATATTTTCAAATTAATAATTGACATAGAGCACAATGTAAAAGATATAATTTAAATACATTATTTATATATATTAATTATAAATAATAATTAATTTAATTATAATTATTTCATATAATAAACTACACACAAACACACACATATATATTATTTTGATTGGGAAGGTGTGGGATAAGATGAAAATAATACCAAATAGTTTTGCTCAAGGATGCTGCTTCTCCCATATGTTTCCAAGATTCAGTCAATAGTTCAATTCACTTCCAACAATTAAATCCTTTTCACTGTCTATCCCTTGGTTAGAAAGATAATCAACAACCTTGTTGCTCTCCCTATAGTAGTGTTGTATGGAGAAGCTGTTGGTATGTGGCGACTGATCATGCTATACTGTATAGCCTATGGTATACTATACACCCTGGTCCCCTGTCCTTGGTGGGGTCCGGGGTCGGGCTGGGCCCCGGGTGAGGGTTTGGGGGCGGCAGCCCTCGAGAAAAATTTTCCTCCTACTTTTTCGCGTGATCACCGAAAAAGGGAAAAATCAATGAAAAAAGAAAAATCCGATTTTGTAGAATCTAAAATCTGAAAGCTTCTAAACTTGTTAAAAAGGGGTTCGGATGGGTATTACTGTATGATGAAAAACGCGATTATTCGCAAGATTGTAATAGGTTTTACACTGGATAATAAAAGTATTGGATGGCTGCGGTTTGGTGGATGTAGCCCAGATTGGGTGAACCACGTTAAATTCTTTGTGTTATGATTTATTCTGTGCATGTTTTAGTTTCTCTGTTTATTAATTAAATCTGCATTTAATTGTTAGATATCTGCCATCTCTAACCTAACAAGTGGTATCAGTTGTGTTTAGATCGTCGTAGGAAGGTCTCACGGCTAAGTGGAGTCTCGCGGTTGAGTGGGAGCGATGGCTGACGAATAAAGTTGAGAAGTTTAATGGAAATGAGAACTACTCGATTATGGAAGAGATGGGGCTATCTCTATCGAAGGATTTATGGTGGCCATTGGAAGGAAAACCAAGAAACCCCAGGCAGTATGCGATGAAGACTAGGATATTTTGGATAGAAAGGCTCTTGGTAGTGACCGTCTATGTAGCTGTCGGTGAAATTTAATATTACAACGGCAAAGACAACTAAAAGAGTTGGTGAAACCACTGGCGAAGTTATATGAAAAGCCTTTAAGCCAGGGCCAAGGTATTTCTTATGAAGCGTTTATTTAATATGAAAATGGTATAGGTGGGTGGAGTTCGCGATCATTTAAATGAGTTTATCGGTTACGATCAATAGAAATATGCTAACCAATTTCTTCGAAGGAAAATCACAAAATAACCAGCAATGGATGATTGGATTAGCGTTAGCCTCAAATACAAATCTGAACTTGAATGGAAGATACTGAACTTAAACTGAAGAAACTGAACTTGAATAGAAGAACTACTCAACGTCAAGAATGTGCACTCAAGATCCCACTGAGGGCGAGGTGCTAACATATGACGGAGTTTAAGAAATTGAAATTATGAACTAATTAGGCGGATAACCAGCCATGAGAGAACAATTCCACGCTACCACCAAACAGTGGGGGGAAAAGATTACAAAATAAGCAATTCATCCGCTGCGGCGGGCATCCACAGAACTGTGGGGATTCACCACTTAAGTGGGTACAAGATTTACAAACAATTTAACCACACTGGCGGTAAACCATCCAGGGGACTTTAATGAGAAACAAATCAAATAGTTGCAGCAATAAAAATGGTTAGATTAGTACTACTAATCAAAACCTTACAATTTCAACTTGACTGCAATTAGATGAGTTACAATGATAGAGAAGTGAAATATTGATATAAGAATGAATTATAACAATGTTCTTTGCTTTCCAATGACTGAAATGGTGATTAAACTGGAAACTGATAAATCTGATGCAAATTCCTGAGTTCTGGAAATTTAGAACAGCAAACTGGAAAACAGAAAAACACTCATAACTCACTTATTTCTTCTCCGAATGGCGTGAAACGAATTGCAAAAGCACCTTACAAGTCTGGCGCCCAAGATAGAATCCAGAAACAGCAATCAAAGTCTCTACTTTATTTGGCACGAATCCCAAGACAGCATTAAATGGTACGGCCCTTGAGGAAAATCGACTTTGCAATATAAAATTGAATACTTGGAAATTAATTCTCAAATTTTGTGAAAGATGGCGCCTTCAGTTGACTAATGCATGGCCAAAGTACCCAGAACAGAATAAAATTCGCTTTAGAAGTTATGAACAAAACTCAGCTTCAGCTATGTAAAAACCAGGAACTTCAAAACTGTAGAATTCACCAAAATTCTCAACCTTTAATGCTCAATCTGCTAGTCTGTTGTGAGAAGCAGCAATATTCCAACTAGGTGCTATATTTCAAACACGAAATTGGGAAGGGGCTAGGAGGTAGCATCCTCGAAGCAATAGCAAAATGTCCATAGTCATTTTGACAGCATAACAGTAAGGTAATTGATGGATGCAAAGTTGGAGCAAAGACTGTCAATAAATAAGAACTCAACATGCCTCTTCAATTGCCTGAGAAGCAGCCCAAGAGACACAGGAGACCCTTCAAATTCCAAAAACTATTCAACTTCACAAGGTGGCGTCCCAAAAGGCCTTTAAAAAATTCACTTTATTCAAAAATATAAAAGTGGCGTCCTTTTTCCAAGATGATGAAATATTTGAATAAAGACTAATTAAATTTATGATGAAGGCGTACCCCTTCATGGCCCCACTTTAAAACAACTTAAGTTATCTCCTTAGGCCAAGGTGGGAGTCAACAGTGAATTAGAACAAAAAGCCATTAATTAAATATTTTTGCCAACTGAAGACCAAACCAAATTATAACAACTGCTCCAACTGCCAAGGATTAAGAATTGACAACTGCAACTGCCACAACAAGCATTTACTAAAAATAGTAAATAATATGAATGCCACAGAAAACCAAGCCCAAGAAACCCTAATTTTCCCCTCATCCCAGTCTACGGGTTCCAGAATAGACTGAAGAACTGTAAAGCTGATCACTGATGAGAAGGGGACATTACAGTCCGCCCTCCTCGAAATTGCTTGTCCCCAAGCAACTGCAAAGATGGATGCAACAAAATCTGTTCACCTTCCCACGTAGCATCTTCAATAGGCAAATTCCTCCATCTCACCAAATATTCTTTGATTGTCCTTCTTCTCAAAGAATGTTCTCTAGTGTCAAGGATCTCTTCTGGAATCAACACTAAATGACCTTCCTCATCCAATGGAGGTAATTCCGATGTAGCCACCACATTGTGTCCAATTGCCTTCTTGAGGCGAGACACATGAAAAACATTATGTATTTTGCTTTCAGCTGGAAGTTCCAACTCATAAGCAACTTCACCAATCCTTTTGGTGATTTTGAAAGGCCCATAAAAGCGTGGCTTCAACTTTTCTGCACCACTCTTCTTGAGAGAAGATTGTCTATATGGCTGAAGCCTCAAATAGACCATGTCCCCAACTTCAAAAGACCTTTCCACACGCTGCTGATCAGCGTATAACTTCTGCTAATTTTGAGCTTGTTGCAGATTTTCCTTAAGAGTCTTCAAGATGTCTTGGCTTTGTTGTAACATATCCAATGCTTGTGGGGCTCTACTATCACCAAACACTAGATCAACAAAGTTAGTAGCCTCATAACCATAAAGAGCCTTAAAAGGAGACATCTTAATGGACATGTGATAAGAAGAGTTGTAACAATACTCTCCTAAATGAAGCCATTTAATCCAAGCTCGCTGCTGTCCTGAAACATAGTTCCTTAGGTAGCCCTCTAACCACTTGTTAACAATTTCGGATTGCCCATCTGTTTGTGGGTGATAACTTGTGCTTGGAGTAAGCACTGTCCCACTCAATCTGAAGATCTCCTGCCAAAAAACACTTAGGAACTTGCTGTCCCTATCACTGACAATTGTTTTAGGCAACCCATGCAAGCGGAACACCTCTCTAAAAAACAACTCAGCCACTTGAGCTGCTGTAAATGAAGTGGTAACAGCAAAGAAATGAGCAAATTTCGATAGTCTATCAACCACAACAAATATACAATCACGTCCTTGCACCTTGGGCAACCCCGTGATAAAGTCCATGGCAATACTTTCCCATTTCTGATTTGGAATAGGCAAGGGCTGAAGTAGACCAGCAGGAAAAGAGTGTTCATTTTTATTCCTTTGACAAATAGGACACTCTCTAATGTAATTCAAGACTTCATGTAATTCAAGACTTCATCTTTCAAACCTTTCCAAGTGAATCGTTCACGAATCTGCTTGTAAGTCTTGAACATCCCTTGATGACCAGCAAGGGGAACATCATGAAAAGATTGTAGAATCTTTTTCTTAAGCTTAGATTCTTGTACTAAAAAGATTCTATCTTTATAATAAATTAATCCATCAACCAACTTATACCTTTCATCAACCAATTGACCTTCTAACAAGCTGGTTGCAAACTGATTTTTAACATAATCAGCAGCAATTAATTCTTTCCAATCTACTGATAACTCACAAATTGACTGCAAATGAGGCCTTCTAGAAAGTGCATCAGCAACTATATTATTTTTTCCTTTGACATATTCAATGTCAAAGTCATATGCTTGGAGTTTACTTACCCATTTTTGCTGCCTTTCATTCAATTCCTTTTGACGCATAAAATGTTTAAGACTGTTGTGATCAGTCTTAACAACAAATTTACTTCCCACCAAGTATTGACGGAATTTAGACAAAGCATGCATGATGGCAAGCATCTCTTTGTCATAAATAGAGTAAGTTTTTTCTGCCCCTCTCAATTTTCTGCCCTCGAAGACAATAGGATGTTTGTCTTGCATTAGGACAGCTCCAACTCCTTCTCCTGAAGCATCACATTGTAATTCAAAAGGTTTTGAGAAATCCGGAAGTGCCAATACTGGACACGAACTCATGATTTGTTTAAACTTATCAAAAACCTCTTGTGCTTGCTTAGTCCAAAGAAAAGCTCCTTTCTTTGTAAGATCTGTCAAAGGTGCAGCTTGATGAGAATAACCTTTTACAAATCTTCTATAGAATCCACATAACCCTAAAAAACCTCTCAAATGAGAAATAGTCTTAGGAGTTGGCCAATCAAGAATGGCCCTTATCTTTTCTGGATCCACTTTCACACCCTTTGAGCTGATAATGTGGCCAAGGTATAAAAGTTCTTCCATCCCAAACTCACACTTTGACTCTTTGGCGAATAGACATTCCGCCTCCAAAATGGTAAGCACTTCTTCCAAATACTTAAGGTGCTCTTCCCATGACTTACTGAATATGAGAATATCGTCGAAGAAGATGAGCACAAACTTCCTCAACTGCTGTCTAAAAATCTTGTTCATACAAGATTGGAATGTGGCTGGAGCATTTGTCAAACCAAAAGGCATGACAAGAAATTCAAAATGCCCAAAGTGGCATCTAAATGCTGTCTTTTCTATATCCTCCTCCCTCATTCTGATTTGGTGATAGCCCGAACGAAGATCAATCTTTGAGAAGAACATTGCTCCATGGAGCTCATCAATAAGCTCATCAATCCTAGGGATAGGATATCTATTCTTGATGGTTTTCTGATTTAATGCACGATAGTCAACACACATACGCATTGTACCATCTTTCTTTTTGACCAGCACTACTGCTGAAGCAAATGGACTCTTGCTTGGTCTAATAAAACCACTTTCCAACAGCTCCTTGATGGCTTTTTCAATTTCATCTTTCTGCCTCTTTGGATAGCGGTAAGGTGTAGTAATGACTGGTTTTGCTCCTTCTTCTAACTCAATCACATGCTCAGAACCTCTTTCAGGAGGTCTTCTAGGAGGTAAGCTTCCAAAGACTTTACTTTTCTTTGAAAGTAAGGCTTGAATATCAGGATGATATTGCCTTTTTCCTCAACCGGATCAGCTGGTAAAACCATACATTCAGCAGCCCATTCAACTTGATCATGGCGGATCAGCCTTTCCATCCTTTTCAAAGACACAATTCGAGGGCCTCCATTTGACATCCCTCTTAAAACAACCTTCTTTCCATTAGACTGAAATTTCAGCTCCATGGTTTGCAAATTCAATGTGATCTCACCAAGAGATCGCAGCCATTGTATGCCCAACACAACATCAGTGTCTCCTATACCCACCACATAAAAATCATCCTTAATTTCATGATTCCCTAATTGCAAAGATAGATTAGGAATTCTCCTTGTGCAAGACATAGTGAAACCATCCGCAACCATTACTTTGAAACCATCAAAAATTTCAGTCTTTAAACATTTTCTAGCAACTAGCCCTTCATCAATAAAATTGTGAGTTGCTCCAGTATCAATTAGGGCAACTATCCTTTGTGAATTTACAACTCCATGAACCCTAAAAGATTCATTCTTTTGAAAACTGGATAGTTGTGCAAAAGCACTACTATCTCCAACCTCTTCGGACTTGTCTTCTTGAACTTCTTCACCTTCACTACTTGCTGATTCGTATTGCTGATCAGACGAATCAGATTCTGATCCATAATCAGAATAGCCCTCCATTTGAACTACTTTGCCTCTTCCATAGCAACGGTGGCCTTTCACCCAAGGCTCACGACAAGTGAAGCAAACTCCATCCTTTCTAAGCTGTTCTTTGAGCTCTTCGGACAGCCTTGGTGGAAACTTCTTGGGCAGATTTGAAGATGGCTTTTTATCCTTCTTATGGCTGAATGTTTTTGAGTGAAATTTAGGTCTTGGGGCTGCCAATTCCATGCTCCTAGCTTTCTTGATAGCTTCATCCAATGTTGGAGGATCAAATGCTTTGACCCAACCCTTCAATGGCTCCATTAAACCTTCAGCAAAAAGGACTACAAGTCTTCTTTCAGTAATGTTGGGCACCATTACTGACAACCTCTGAAAATCAGCCACATAACTTTCTAAAGATCCTTGCTGTTTCAACTGTGCCAATTCTCTAAACTTCAATTCCGGATCTTTGGTGTCAAATCTCTCAATCAGCTTATTTGTAAACTCTCCATAAGTGCCAATAAGGTTGTGGCCAAGAGTGACCAAACCGTGAGTCCACCATTCATGAGCTATGCCATCTAAGTGCAAGGTAGCAAATTTGATAGCATCTTCTTCCGGCATAGGTCTAAGGGAGAGGTA
>VDFB02373191.1:0-26687 GCA_007258455.2 Sequoia sempervirens | reverse complement strand
CTAGGAAATTTACTAAAGAACAACTATTTGGCACCTTGATTGCATTTGAAATGAGGAAGTTTGGAAAGGAAAAGGAGAAGACAGAATCAACCTTCAAAGTCACTAAGACAGAAGATGATTCGAATAGTGAAGGTTCAGAGGAGTTGGAAGCAAACTTTACAAGGAAGTTGAAGAAAGGTACTAGTAAGTACAAAAGTATGTTACCTTTTAAATGTTTCAATTGTGGAAATATTGGTCACTATGCTTCAAGATGTCCAAATAGAGCTGTACATAAGAAGAGCAGAGACAATAAAGACAAAAAGGATAAGAAACTCAAGAAATTGTACTATGTTAGAGAAGATGTTGGAATTTTTGATGATATATCTGATTATGAGGATGATAATGATGAATTCTTGTTTCTAGCCTTAGAGAATAAATCAGTATCTACTAACCTTAGAAGATGTGCAAGGGAAAGTGGTTCGAAGAACAAGAAGGAAGAGATGGAAGGTACTCTGGTTACTACCTTTCATGCTAAACAAGATGAAGACTATTGGGTGATTGACAGTGGCTGCTCAAATCAAAAAATGATTGGAGACAAAAGTAAGTTTACTAAACTTGAAAAGTATGATGATGGATTAGTCATGTTTGGAGATGATTCTGGTGCAAAGATTGTTGGGAAAGGAACAATTAGTTTTGATGGAAAACATAGTACTGATGATGTCTATTATGTTAAGGGATTAAGGAATAATCTCTTGAGTCTTGGAAAAATGTGTAGCAAAGGATTCAAGCTTGTGTTTTAGGATAATACTTGTGAGATCAAAAAATGGTCTGGAACTATGGTTGTTGCAGGAAGAAGAACATATGGAAACATTTATCAACTTAAGGGTGTTGATGGTTAGTGCCTTGTATCTCAAGTTAATGAAAGTTGGCTATGGCACCAGAGAATGGGACATGTAAACTTTGATAATCTAATTAGGATTAGTTCAAGAGAAGTTGTCTGGGATCTATCAAAAATCACAAAGCCTACCAATACTATTTGAAAAAGTTGTTAGTTAGGAAAACAAACAAGATGCGGATTTAAAGCAAAGGAGCAATCAACTACTAGAATGTTGGAATTGGTTCATACAGACCTCTGTGGTCCCACAAGAACATGAAGTCTTAATGGTGATAGGTATTTCATGCTTCTAATTGATGATTACTCTAGAATGACATGGGTTACATTTATTAGAAAGAAAGCTCAAGTTCTAGATAGATTCAAAGTGTTCAAGGATAGGGTAGAGAATGAAGTGAACCTAAGAATCAAATGTTTAAGGTTTGACAGAGGTGGAGAATTCACTTCCAATGAGTTTAATACATTTTCTGAAGAGCATGGTATAAAGGGACATTTTTCAGCTCCCAGAACTCCTCAGTAGAATGGAGTTGTAGAAAGGAAGAACTGGACTGTTCAAGAGGCTACAAGGACTATGATGAAAGAAGAAAATGTACATGATGTATACTGGAGAGAAGCAATCCACAACACTGTTTATATTCTTAACAAAGTTTAGATCAAAGGTAACAACACAAAGACTCCTTATGATCTGTGGACTGGAAAAATTCGTATTGTTAAGTACTTAAAGGTTTTTGGAAACATATGTTATATTAAAAGAGATGATGAGAACCTTGGAAAGTTTGATTCTAGATGTGATGAAGGTATTTTCCTTGGATATTCAACTAGTAGCAAAGATTATAGATGCTTCAATAAAAGATTGGGGAAAATTTTTGAGAGCGCAAATGTAAAAGTTGATGAAGATATGCATAGACCAATTGAAATAAGTGAAGTTGAAGTAGATGAACCTATCTACGAACAAGTAAAAGAAGAGAATAAGGAGGAAGAAGAACATATTGAAGAAGAAGAAGAAGCTTTGAAATTTGCTCCTAAGACCCCAAAATATGTATAGTAAAATCATCCTGAAGAACAGATAATTGGAGATAAAAGTGAAGGTGTAAAGACAAGAAGTAAAGTGGTAGCAGTTGTGGTAAATTTGTGTTTACTTTCCAAGATAGAACCTAAAATAGTGTGTGAAGCATGTAAAGATGAAAATTGGGTTAGAGTAATGAAAGAGGAGTTGCAACAAATAGAGAAGAATCAGACATGGGAATTGGTTCCTAGACTTGTAAACAAGAACATAATTGGTACAAAGTGAGTGTTTAGGAATAAGTTGAATGAGAATGGTAAATTTGTAAGAAACAAAGAAAGGCTTGTGTGCAAAGGTTATTCACAAGTTGAAGGAATAGACTTTGAGGTGGAATTTTCCTCGGTGGCAAGAATGGAGGCTATGCAAATGTTCTTGGAATTTTTTGCTCACAAAGATCTCAAGGTATATTAGATGGATGTTAAGTCTGCATTCCTAATTGGAGAACTGAAAGAAGAGGTGTACATGGAACAACCAGAGGGATTTTAGTTATCAAATAAATCAAAAATAGTCTATAAGTTGAAAAAGGCATTGTATGGACTTAAACAGACTCCCAGAGCATAGTATGCAATGTTGGTCAAGTATTTGACATAGCAAAGGTTCAACAAAGGCTTCACAAACAATAATCTCTATTTCAAAGTTGAAGGAAACAAAATGTTGATATTGGTTGTGTATGTTGATGATATTATCTTTGGAAGAAACAAGGGTATGTGCAAGAAATTTGTAGAGGAGATGGAAAAAGAGTTTGAAATGTCTATGATTAGTGAGTTGAATTTCTTTCTTGGACTTCAAGTGAATCAAACCGATAAGGGAATATTCATTTCACAATCAAAGTATGTCAAAGATTTGTCAAAGAAGTTTGGAATGGATGACTCCAAACCAATTTGTACCCCTATGGTGACTGGATGCAAACTGAGTAAAGATGATGGTTCTCCTAAAGTTGATCAGAGCATGTACAGATCTATGATTGGTGGACTGTTATATCTTACTGCTACTAGACTAGATATCATGCATGTAGTATGTTTGGTTGCCAGACTTCAAGCAAAACCTAAAGAAGCACATGTTACAGCTATGAAAAGGATATTCAAATATCTTAAAGGAACTCTAGATTATGGCTTGTGGTATCCTAAGGATACTGATTTCACTTTGAGTGCTTTCACTAATACAGATTGGGCTGGTTGTGTGGATGATCGGAAGTGTACAAGTGGTGGTGCATTCTTTCTTGGAGGAAGATTGGTTTCATGGCTAAGCAAGAAACATGATTCAGTTTCTTTATCCAATGTTGAAGCTAAGTACATTGCTACAACATCTTGTTGTACATAGGTATTATGGATGGAGCAAACATTGAAGGATATATGAGTGATGTGTGATGAGCCTATCCTTACCTTTTCTGACAATACAAATGCTATAAATATTTCAAAGAATCCAGTAATTCATTCAAGGATAAAGCATATATCTATCAGATATCATTTCTTGAGAGAAAAGGTATTGGACAATGAAGTCAGACTAGAGTATGTGTCTACAAAGGATTGAAAATTGCTGATATATTTACTAAGGCTCTTTTGAATGATACTTTTAAGTATCTCCAGGAGAAGTTGGGGGTTACTACCCCTCCTTTGAACTAGGTGCACATGGAGGTGCATTAGTCCAATGGATCTATAGATTCTTCATTTGTTTGGACTGATGACTGGGTCTACTCCTTAGGGTGAGTAGAAAGTATTAAGTTGCAATATGAGATGTGTGGGTGCACTCCTAAGGGGGAGTGATCAAAATTATTTTCTTTTCCATTGATGTCAAAGGGGGACAAAGCGTTGTGTGTTGCCATCAATGACAAAGGGGGAGATTGTTGCAAGTATGAGTGAGTATGATGGTGTTGTCATTGATGTCAACACAGTATAGGTTGTTGCAGAGAAAGAAAACAAGTGATTGCAGGTTTTGCATGTATAGTTTAGATACTGGTGAGATGTTGTGAGTACATGGAGCTATCTTTATGGTGTTTCAGGTGTGTTGATATGATGAGTTACCAAATGCTTTTGAGAAAATTAATAAATAGTGAAGTTAGAGTTGTGTGTATGTTCAGAATGTGCTCCACATTTCTTCTGTTGTTATCCTATGCTTGTGTGGATTTGAAGTGTTGTTTATGGGAATCATTGGGCAATATATCTTGGATTAGAGCTTCTAGTTTGATGAAGAGTGAAAGTTGTGTTCACCAGTGTGTGAACTAATCTGACAGAGTTGTTTGTTTGTGGACTGGGAGAAATGTATCTGCTCCACAATCCTCTGTTGGTTTGTTTTAGGTCTTTTGGATCTGTAAGAAGGCCTATAATGATGTTATCTATGTTATGTCAAATGTGTTCATGGTTTGGTGCTTCAGAAGTTGTGTTTCAGAGTTACTATGTGTGTCTGTACAGTTCAGATGAGTTGATGGAAAGTGTTCTGTGTTTGAAGGTTGTTACATTTGTTGTGGATAAATTTGAAGGCATCTAAGATGTGTTCTAGTGTATGGTGAAGTGTGTTATGTGGTCTGCATGTTATCTTCTTATTGTAGAATCATGTAATTCAAAGTTCATTTGTGTTTTCACTAGGTTTGGTCGACCTTGTGTCTACATGTTTTGTGAAGGATAAGTAACAATTAAGGAAGCGTGTGATTGATCCAAGATGTTGTTTTGGGTCTTGTTTAAGTTTTGGTTTGTTCTACTCTCATTCTCTTCCACCACGGGAATGTTGAGTTTCTAACCTAATTTGAATTTGTAAAATGAAGTGTGTGTAGCTGACCTTGGAGAAAGTTTCTAAGGATGAAGATGGTATAAATACAAGTTGAGATATTATGGATTGATGTATCAAACATGCCACAAGTGTGAGAAGCAAGAGTGTGAAAAAGTGAATTAAGGCATAAGTACTTTAATGTGTTAGACTCTGGAATGTAGTGAGCTGATGGTGTCTACAATTCTCTGATTAAGGCTGTAGATGTGTGTAATTTATTGTGGTGTATTTTTCTATTATTTTTTGTATCTGTAGGTAGTGAGCCTCCCTTTTGGACAGTGAGTCCTATCTGTAAGCAATGAGCCTTGTATCTTGGGTAGTGAGCCCTTTGGCAGTGAGCCTCTTTGTAATCAGTTTTGCTATTGCTTTATATTATGAGTTAATCCTCACCCTGGTTTTTCCCTTATTGGGTTTTCCACGTAAATCTGGTATTTCTTGTGTTGATATTGCTTTCTATTATCTGCATTTCATATTCATACTTAATAACAAAATAAATTGGATGTGAAGTTGATAATTGTTTGAGATTTGTGATTGTGATTGGTGACAACTGATTCATCCCCGCTCTTAGTTGTCTTGCACATTTCAACAATTTATTGCACCAATTCAAGGTTATTTCATCATGTCAAAGGCATGGTGCATTCATGCATGTTGTGAAGCTAAGATAGTGGATGTAGCATTAAGGATCTACTTGCAAGCATTGTTATACATCTTATTTGAGATCAAGATTTACATTCTTCACAGCCACCACATGTTAGTTTGCAAATTTGTACTCCAAGACAACTTCCATGGTATCAACATTTCATTAGTTCATCATTTGGTTTAATTATCTAAAAGGGTTTTAGAGGCAAGCCCTATTCACTAACAATCAACAAATTTTTCTTCTCTTGAATGTGTGTTTGTAGATTTGAGTTGAAGATCAAGTGGAGAAGAAGTTTGAATCAAAATTGTTTAAATTGTTAAGTTGCAAAGTTGTCATCCATAGTGCAAGAACACGTAATCAAGGCTACAAAATTCATTACAAGTTTTTGGGAGCTGAAAAACGAGGATTTGAGAGTGTAGACATCAAGGAAAAGAACCTAGATCTCAGTTTCAGAAAGCCTAACAGGGACCCATTTGCCACTAAAGGAGAATGAGTCCTCTGTGACCTAAAAGCAGGCATCTTGTAGCAAGGTACACATCACTTTGAGCTCTAAAAACTCCCTTCATAGTTGCTATAACAATTAGGGTTAATTTATGATTGTTTTTGGCATCATATCACACACAAAATCACATGATATTTTGGTGGAGAATTAGTGGTCTATCATTTAGACTTTGGTAAACCCTATTTTCCACCTTATCACTTTGTTAATCTGATAGTGATCTTCTTTATATTATATACAAGCGTAAATTATTCAAATCTAATTTAAATTAAAATGTACCCTCCCTCTTCTAATAGTCATTACGAGTCTATTTTATTCATGTCAATTATTGCTATATTTTTTTTATTTAAGGAAGTTCAATGTTCTATATGCATCAAAATAAAATTTGCTAGATGCACATTTGTGCATGTTGTTTTTAAATATTTTCTCAAAGTCTTAAATGTGGTCCATCCAAGTGTTTGACCTAGGGGAACTTGAGCCTAGCTATCAAATATACTATAGAACATTGTGCTCTAAAATTCTTCTTTTCAATACACTAGATTTGTACATGATAAGTCAAATCCTTGGCAATCAAAATTGAATTTGTAGCAATCAAGTTTGAACATTAAAATTTTGTTGGGTCTACACAAAGTATGCAACAATCATTATTCCAAGGGAAAGAAAATTCTAGAATAAGGAAAATCAATTTTACACATGATTAACTTCATTCCTCTATTGTTAGCTATATAGATAAGTACACTAATCCCTTGCATAAAATTTTCATATTTTCTTTTGTTGTTTATTTTCCCCTCTAATTTAATCTAGTTTAGTTCTACTTTATAGATTGGATTAGATTAATTAGCCTAAAATAAACTAAGTAATGTACATTGTTGGTGTAAATAGTTTCATTAGATAACTAGTTATCATCACTTTCTAATTTGACCTATTCACATTTGCTTAAGTTTACTTAAACTATTATAGATTTTCGTCTCACCTCATGTGGTTGAGACAGGTTTCCTCACTTTGTGAGACACCTCTTGCGTGGTCACTTGTCACTCACTAGAACACTATGAATGTAAGTTGACAAGTGTTCCATCATTGGAGGGGTAGTTCGTCATTGTGCTCAACATGACTACCTTTACCACCTTGCCTATTTAAGCAAGGTTATATTGTACATTTAATTCAACTCTTGTATCAATCTCTTTGATAATACAATTAGGCTTATTGTGTACAACTATTTTGTAGAAGTTTTTGGTTTTTGCTTTATGATCTTGGAAATCATAACATGGTATTAGAGCCATGCAAGCAAAACCCTTCCCAAAATCTTGTACCGAGCCTAGTCAAGAGTTCATTTTTTGAGTTTGTTGTGTATTTTCGGATCTTTGTTTGAGTTGCTGGTGATTTCTAGTCGATGTGTGACATATTGAAGGAGCCAAAGGTCCATCACATTGGCATGAAAGTCTGATAGGCTGATTTGCTCGTGTTGGAAACCTCAATCTGCATGTATGGAAGAGACAATAAGTTTATCTATGATCTCCATTTGAGTGTGATACAGATCTCTATTGAGCATCATAATTCTACCAATTTCGACCCAGCAAGTCATAGGCATTGAAGGTTTCCTGTGGCGCGATCAACTCTCCATTCCCCACAAAACCTCACAACATATTCAGGTGCCTAAAGTCCAGAATCCTTCTATCGGCTCACACAAACACCTTGCATGACCTATCATCCACTCAGCTCCATCGGCCTTCTTCACCACTTGGCCTTTGTCTCTCATAAAGCAAAATAAATCTGGAGTCTATGAGGGCGAAGTGGTGAGGTGTTCGCGCAGGGCGTCACCAAATCTTAACCGGTTGCGCACCAAAACAAGTCAGATACTCTGTAAGGAGTCATTGAGGAGGTCATGATCTGATCTTCTAATCGCCATTTTATCTATCGCTGAGAACTCCCACATACCTTATGCAACCTCTCTATAGCCTTGTTGCGGCTTCCACGAAGGATCTTATCAGCATTTGCACAACTTATTGTACTTGCACGCACGAGCCTCTCCTTGTAGTAGGCGATTTTAAATGTGGGGAGATGCATGAAGTCCTGCAATTTATCTATGAGATCTACGGATCTGTGCGTAGCATGTGGCACAAGGATTAACAAACCATTAGCATTGTTAGGCGCGATTTTTTCCCTGTTTTTGCACACCACCATTGGCGGTTTTACTGCCACATTTCCACTCCACGCAGTCTCTCTTCTCACCAACGACATTCAACTTCATACTTGGAAGTTGGAAGCATTCCAAAATCTGCATTTGCCTAAGTCAGCATAAAATCTCCAACACAGTTTGGAAAAGAGACTTGTTTGACTGAGTCTTTGGGCCATGTGTCTGAGTCTATTGTATGATGTGGTGAGCAGCTAGGTGTGACAGTCAACGGGGAGTCACATGCTTGTAAAAGGGGAGTTGTTTTCATTTTGTCATAACTTTCAAATAGTAAGTCAAAATTCTATTGTGAATAGTCATTTAAAAGCTCTTTTGAAGTCAGAAAAAACTAGTATTGAGACAATGTGAAAAATGTGTTGTTTAAAACATATTTTGTCTCTTCTTTTGATAGGGAAAATTTATGTTTTTAAGTGCAAAATTAGGCACATATGACTATTGTATCTTTTTATTCGCTACTCAGAATGAGTAATGCTTTTGTGAAAGTGAATATCACTTGCCCATTTCATTGGAAACGATATCACACTCAATTATAAAGTGCTATTATTTGTTACTTTAAAACTGTTATATGCACTAAAACACATAAAGTGTCAATTTAGGGGTGATCAAATAATCAATGGGGGTTCTCATTGTCATCGTGCCTTAAGTACTTTATATTTCTTTTATATTTCTTCTTTGATTCTAAGTTTTCAACTCAAAGAATGTGGGATTGACTGAAAAGATGATCAATTCATCCACCATCATCTACTACATGAGATTCAGAGATGCTTCACATAAAGCATCTAGATATTCTTTTTAGCAGAACATCACTACGTGCATCGGAATTCATGGGCACTTCACCAAGAGCATCCAAAAATTATTCACATCACTTCTTTGGTACTTGTTCTACATCAGTCTTCACATGGAGCATTTAAGTAGCCTACAAATAATTAATCATCATTTTATTGGGGGGGCTATATATTCTCTCTTCATTATATCATTTCACTTTTTTGAGAGGGGTTTTTATTTTTCCAGAGGTTACTCTCCTTTTCTCCACTTTATGAATTTTTTTTAAATGAGTACCTAACATAGTCTACTAGTAAGGACTAATCATCATACATACATTACTCCATAAGTTACACTTAACTTATCATCACTTTCTAGTTTGACCTATTCACATTTGCTTAAGTTTCCTTATGCTATTCTAGAGTTTTGTTTCACCTCATGTGGTTGAAACAAGTGTCCTCATTTTGTGAGACACCTCTTGCATGGTCACTTTCCACTCATTAAAACACTTTTCATGTGAGTTAACAAGTGTTCCATCATTGGAGGGGTAGTCAATCATTGTGTTCTACTTGACTACCTTCACCACCTTGCCTATATAAGCAAGATTACCTTGTACATTTCATTCAACTCTTGTGTCAATCTATTTGATAATATAATTAGGCTTATTGTATGCAAGTATTTTGCGGAAGTTTTTGATTTTTGCTTTATGATCTTGGAAATCATAACACATATTACTATTGCAAGAGGCAAGAAGAGGATGTTTTGTATGTAATGTAACTTATAAACTTCAAGACCATTCCATCCACATTCTATCAACATTCCTCACTATGTAGCACTTGTAGCTTTTGGATTTGACTATGCAAATTTTATTTTGCATCAATATTTTTAATCACATTCTATGATCCATCATTAGGATAATAGAGATCTCGAGGGAGGAAATGGCTAATTGCAGACCAAAACAAGCTTAGAAAAAGAGGGGAGAAGGGGGGAGGTTGAACATGGTTCAATGAAACAAGGCACTATTTTTGTAAAATAAAAATTAAAAAGTCAAAAATCACAAGGAAAGGTCTATAATAAAGATCATAAAATTATTACAATAAATTATGTACAACTATCTAAACATATTTGAAATAGGTATAATTTTTTAAAATATTTATAATTATAAATGACCTAATGATCTAGGATTATTTTTTACAAACAAATACATCTTTATAAATGAAAAACCAAGAAAATAGTATTTATCCTCCAACTCTCTCTTATCCTAATGATCTGCAACATTGATGCAAAATAAACTTTATACTGTCAAATTCAAAAGCTCCAAATGCTAAATACTATAATTTGAAAAAATGTAATATTTTTAATTCCTCACTATATACGAAATATCTATTTGAAATGTCTAAAATTTTAATAAATTATTTTATTACATTTAAAACTACCTACCTTACATTAAAACTAATTAAAAGACTTATAAACCCTGCCAACATACCTATCATACAATAAGTTCCATTGCTAATCACTAAAATCCATTTTCTTATTGCTTTTTTTAATAAAAAAAAACACATTCTTTCTTCAACATGTTTTATACCCTTAATTAATAACATTCTTTCTTTAACATGTTTTATACCCTTAAATTCTGACAAGATATCCTTCCATCAAATACTAATATTCATTCTCCATTGAATGAGAACTCAAGTCTCCTTGATTTTAGGAATGGCCAGCACTCTCTAAGGGTACGGTCCCATGGAGGGGGGCTTCCTATAAAAATTCAGCGGGTGTTGCTGAGATTTTTTTGGGAATATTTTAAAGTTGGTGGTCCCATGAATTCAATTTTGCAATTCAGCTTAAAAGTTTGAGTTCCAAAATTCAAGGAACGAAGTGAATTAATTTGATAAAAATTAATAAATAAATAAAAATTCTCTCATTTTTTTAGTGTATTTTAGGAATTTAAAATTCTAAGTGATAGACAAATGGCAAAAAAAATTCCTAAAAAATTCCTAAGCTGTAGGGGCAATTTTTAGCCCCACCTCAATTTCATCCGCTGAAATTTGCAATCCTAAAAGGTAGGGGCTACTATTTTTCAGGAGAAGATTCCAATTAACCCTGTAGCGTATTATTTTTTGCTTCATGGGACCACTTGATCCATGAAAATAGAAGCTCAAGCCCCCATGAGGCCATACAGTAATTGCTTGCGAAAATGAAAGATCAATATTTCCATCAATAAATTGAGCAGTGAAGATAAGTATGACATTATTTTAGGGACCCACTTACTACTGACCTCACCAATCTGTCTGATTGTCCAGTCAATTAATATTCACATGTAGGGAATTCACTACTCCATGTGAAAAACAGAAGTGCAGAAAATATGAACAGAAACTAACATATTAAGTGGGTCAAGTTAATCACTCCATACCATTCCTTACTATAAATGATAGATGGCCTTGTTGGATACAGCAACCTGAACTAGAAATTACGAGTCCTTAGCCGTACTTACTATCCTATCAGTCTGCTTTGTCCAGCATGATGTGCCAGTAGGCATCTTTGAGATACATTACATTGTACGTTTGCCAGACCATTTTGAAATGAAACCTTTATATTTTTTATAAGTTTGTTTTTTTCTATTAAATACAACTGAATTACAATAAAAGAATAGCAGTTTAGAAAGTGAATTACAATAACAGAATTGCAATTAGGAGCTGTGCAAGTAAAGAGCATATATAACAGTGAAAAGTTCCAAAGGACACATAAAAAACAACTGGCAATACAACACTAATATCATCCTTAGGACAAGATCTGAAAATATTCAATTACAAAACTACAAAATGGTGGTCAGATCTGCAGCAGCAGTCCCCCAATTTGTTTCTCTGTGAGAACCCAACAAGCCAATTTTGTGACAATCATTTGAATAATAGGACTTTTTTTTTTAGACCGCAGGAATTGGTGGGGTATCTGTCCCCCTATAAACTGCAGCGCACCTGGTAAATTTTATTCATGTGAACTTACTATCCTATCAGTCTGCCTTGTCCACCATGATGTGCCAGTAGGCATCTTTCAGATACAATACATTGTACGTTAGCCAGACCATTGTGGAATGAAACCTTTACACGTTTTAAAAGTTTGTTTTTCCCATTAAATACAACTGAATTGCAATAAAAGAATAGCAGTTTAGAAAGTGAATTACGATAAAAGAATTGCTGTTTACTAAGGAGCTGTGCAAGTAAAGAGCATATATAACAGGGAAAAGTTCCAAAGGACACATAAAAAACAACTGACAATACAACACTAATATCATCCTTACAACAAGATCTGAAAATATTCAATTACAGAACTACAAAATGGTGGTCAGATCTGGAGCAGCAGTCACCCAAACTGTTTCTCTCAATCATTAGAATAATAAGACTTTTTTTTTTTTAGACTGCAGGAATCGGTGGGGGTAAATTTTATTCACGTGATCTCTTGCTGCAACAGGATGCTTTAGCCAATCAAGCTAGGCCCCCCGCCCATTAGACTAATAAGACAGATGTAATAACCAAAATTTGAATTTGAAGATGTCTCAAACACATTTGCAGTTTAATCTCTTCCAACCGCTTTCTGTCTTCACAGTCACCATTGCTTTAATATAACTTTTGACAAACCCAATCATCCTGTGCTCAATTTAGACAAAATGTGTCAACCAAAATTCACATGATCCGTGCAAATTGTTAACCAAATTTTTTTTAAATGACTAATTACAGTGGTAATCCCAATTGGTGCGTGCTTCAATTATTTGTTACAATCAGACGATCTGATAATCAGGCAGTACATGCCTTTCCGAAAATGTAGGACTTCTGCTTCAAACCGTTTATAGTTTTTTTTTTATTATTATTATTATTACTATTATGATCATATCACACTTGCAGATCATTAGCTATCTCTGGTTTACAAATGGATTGAGAGATATTTATTCAATCGGATTTATTCGTAATTGAAATTGATCCTATAAAATATTTGGACACAATAATAATAATTGATTTTTAATAAAAAAATTATGAATTAAATATTTTTATGAATAGATTTATAATTATTTCACTGATTTCTACAATTTTAATAATATAATAGTATTTAAAATTTTAAAAATATATGTTCTGATTAATTGTAGTGTCTAAAGTCAACATGGTCACAAAAATTTGACAGAACAACTTGTTTTTTTTTAAACAATAACAACAATGCCATTAATGCGACAACACGTTGCACTTTAATGAAGACTCTCCCTTGAACACATGTTACATAGACAATAACATTCAAGAACAACAAACATGCAACTTTATTATACTCTTTGAAATCATCTACATATATGCAATCAAATGCAATACAACTATATGATCACAAGGTAACTATAACAAAAAATTGGGTTGCAAATAGGGGAGAGGACCCAGTAGTTGAGCATGTTTCAATAGTTGTGATAGTAGTTGTTTATACAATGCCCAATAGTTGTGACATGACTACCCTAGCTTAAACAAAGTGTATTCCTTTGATCTACAAAGCAACCAATCATGTGGTGCCACATCAACGCTCAACTATCCATGATGTGAATGCACAAGTATTGGTAGCAATTTTTTTTTGGACCTTTTTGGAAACCTTGACAAAAAGCATGTCGATGTGGCATCATATTTGATGATGTGGCCCTGAAATGAAAGTTATAAGCAGGGGACTTGCCAAGTAAGCTATTGGAAAAAAATTGGAGTGATTTGAAATTTTCACGTAGGATTTTGAGAAGCACGAAGTTAGGGTGCACAACTACTGGGTCCACTCCCCTACATGCAGAAAATCAAACATGCAAGTTTGTGAATGGCAATAATGGCCACTGAAACTCTAATTTCTATATTGTACCTCTGTTCTATGCTGAAAAACAAGAATTTTGTCTATCTTCTCATCTAGAATGAATCTCATTCATTCATCACCACTTCATCCTTATTTTTTTCTTCCAACTATCACTTCTATTTTTGGCACCTAATAGATTTAGTTGCCCTTTTTTTTGGGCCTAAGAAATTTCCTAAATTTTAGTCCAACTTCTGCGAGCCATAACTTTTGACTCGATTATCGGATTGACAAATCATTTGTACCATTGGAAAGATGTCGACGAGTGATAGGGCCATAAAAGGCCTATAAGTGGAAATTTTAATTTTTGGCCATTTTTCAAGCCAATTTACAACCTCTAAGTGCCTCGAAATTGACTTTCAATATGTTTAAAGGGATTTTGAAAATAAATCATTAATATCTCACAAGTGATAAATGATATATTGAAGTGATTTCTTCACTATTAGCTTCATTTCACCACTCTAGAGCTCTTTATAAGATTTCATGTCCATACATGCACAAATGCTAACTTACTAAAATTAAAAACCTATTATTTTTAGCCCTTCCAACTTACTAAAAATAGTAACCCTACCATTTTTATCCCTTATTGAAAATTTATTCACCAAACCTAATAAAAATTAAAATAAACAATTATTTTTATGGGAATGCAAGATTGCTCTTACACCTCAGATGCTTTTGCATCACACTTGCACAACAACATGCACACAAGTGTCATATGAAACCTAGTGACACAATGTCAATGAAAATAAGAACCTCACCATTGCATAAGAAAGGTGGTGACATAAGAAGACTAAACACTCATGGGATAAATCCACCATGATGAACATACAAGAGCAAGGATGATACCTACATGACAATCAGTTACTCACCCATGGTCGCATTCTCTTGCAACATCAATCCAAGGTAGGATGAGGGAATTATCAACCTCCAATCAACACCTAGAAACACTTACAATGCTAAACACATAGGCCAATCTTCATAGGAGGTTTCCTAACCAGGAAGCACAAACTCTTCACTAACTAAAATAATGATAGGTCACTTCTAAGTAACAACACACTTCCAAAGACAAGGATATGCAATAAATATCAAGCTATGATTTGGTCCCTAAGACATGCCAAACACCATAGAACAAGCTAACACTACACTTGATAATTGATGGACTCAAAAATGAAAAAATAACTCTAGGACAACTCGAGTGTTTTATGTCTCGAGCACTCGACACACTAGAAGCACAAAGGAGAGGGTTTATAGGGGTAAATTATGACCACCCAAATGCTCCTACCCCCTACCCTAAGAAATAAAATGCAAGGGGAAGGAGATACAATACTTCCCATATTCTTCAAGAACACACAAGGGACTCCTAAACAATCCCTAAATGTGCCAATTCTATAAGAGGAGGCCCCTACGAACCAACTAATCGGTTTACACTTATAACACCACACCATTTTCTAAGTTCACCAAAGTTCATTTTAAAACCCAAATAAATATTCCTAATTTTATTTTAGATCCAAAACCAAATGTGCTCTATGTTCATTTTTAACCAAAATGTAAAATCATAAAAGGCATACAAGATTACATGCATTTATGACTCCAACTTTGAGGCACATAACAAGATGCAATAAAGGTGCCACTAAAACGACATATCATAATCCATCCCAAGAGGGAGGTCCAATAATTGCATTACAATTTTAAGAGGACTCAAATGTCTAAGTCAACATCAATTACATCATTGCAATGTAGAAAAATGTGTCCCTTGTTTGATTCAAGAATAATTAATGATAAATTGGACTTAATGTCACCTTAATCTAGTGTTGTGACGTGTTTTACACATCCACATTAGGTTTTTGGCCCTTTTAAAGCTAATTTAACCTAACCCTACCCTAATTTAATGTTGTAAAACATATTTATTTACATTTTCATATTAAATTCTGGAGGCTTGTAAACAAAGTGGACCTAATCTAGTGTTGTAATGTGTTCTACACATTCACATGGGATTTAGGATCCTTCTAGGCTAAATAGATTCAATTTTTCCTTAATTTAATGTTGTAAAATGTATTTATTTACACTTTCACATTGGATTTTAGGCCCTCTTACATTTATGACCTTAATATCATCATTAATAGGCCCCTATGACCCTATATTGTGCATCCCAAGGCATATTTTGATAAAAAACCTTGACAATGTCAACATACAGACTCAATTTATGCATTCCTTGACACTTTAGCTAGCAAAATGGCCCTTGTGGGACCCATTCACCATCTTGGGTGAATGAGTCCTATCCAGGTGGGACTCATTTGCCTAGGATGGCAAATTAGTCCCGTTTGAGCTAATTTTGAGGTTTGAGTGGGAAAAAGTGGGTTTTCAATTCAAATTTTTCCTATGTCATCCTTGGGGATCAAATTAACAGTCATGTGAGTGGATTGCCTATATAAGAAAGCCTTCAAATCCTCATTTCACATAAGATAAAAAGAAACATCATACATTCATGTTCTCAAGTCAAGCAAGTAAGAGTTAGGCATTTCAAGTCTCCACAAGGTCATCAAGATAGATTTCAAGAGCATGATTCTTCATAAATTGTTGTAGCAATTCAAGATCCATCCTCATGTCAAGCATGTTATTGAACTAGTGTTGTGATGTAGCATTGAAGATCCAAGATCAAGTATTGTTCTACACATATTGTCAAGATCAAGATCTACATACTTCATGGCCATTTCATGTTGAGTTGCAGATTGACAAGACATCATTTAAGGTATCATTGTTCATGTTTCATGTTTTATGTTGCATGTTTCAAGTTCATCTTCCATTATTTCATCATTTGGTTTAATTACCTAAAAGGGGTTTGACCAAGGCAAACCCCCATTCCCTAACAATCAACATTTTCTCTCTCTTTCTTTGTGTGATTGCAGATCTAGGTGCTTTGAAGGCTTGTAGATCATTGAAGAATAGGTTAAAAAATTATTGGAGTCATCTCCCTATTTGCAAGGTCAAAATCTTCACAAAAAGTCACTTATAGCCTTGAAAATCAGGGTTTCGGATCCGAGAACCTAGAGGAGTAGATTGAGTAGATAGAGAATAGTGGATCTAAACTTTGAATTTCCAAAAAATCCAAAATGGACTCATTTTCCAAGAGTGGAAAATGAGTCCCACTATAGGAATTTTTCAAAGATCTTTACAGATTTGGATACCCATTTTCCCAAAACTTGCTCTGGTATAGTTTTCCAGAACTAGGACTGATTCGCCTAGAATGTGAAATGAGTCTTGCTAGCTTAAAAATTTAGTTTTTTTAGGATTTCGGAGCTCCATTTCATCTATCTTTAGATTCCAAGTGCACACTTCGAGTTTTACAACTTCTCATTGCAGTTTGTTCATCTTCTTAAGTCATTTAGTATTAGTTTTCATATCACACTGTGTTCTCCAACAATTTATGTTTTCCAAGTTTACACTTGGTGGTCAACCCCTTTCTTATCTCAATCATATCCTAGGATACCTTATTGTCAAAAATATTATATCATTCATTGGGTTAAGATCTCTAAGGCATCCTTGAATATTAGTTGTAGGAAAGTGATGTTTTATTATCTTAAACCATAAAGCATCCATTTTTTGACTACATAATCATAATCAACAAAATGGAAGAGAGCATGAGAAACCTTTGCTAAATTGAATTCACAATCGACTCCAACTGCCATCCTCTGATCCACAATTGTGGTTTCCATGCCACCCAACCTTGTGGAATTAAGAGATCCACTACCACCATGCTAGGAGATAGTCACATGGTCCACAAGCACAAACTCACACCAAACACATTGGGAGAAATCTTACACACATGCCATACATGAAGTATACACTCAGCATACACAACATACAAAAAGCTCATCCAACATTACAAGAGTAATCAATCATAATTCCTCATTGGGCACAAACTCTAATAGCATAATATAAGCACTCATATTAGGCATGATCACCAATAGCATAATCCCAAGAATCCTCATTGGGAAAACACACCGATGGCATAACACAAGAATAATCATTGGGAAAACTCACTAATGACACATCACAAGATCATCATTGGATAACTCACCACTAGCAAAGCACAAGGATCATCATTGGGTGAACTCATCAATGGTGGAACACAAACATGCTAGACACTAGGATAATATGCTAGAGATCTAGTTAGAGAGTGTTAACATGGTGCTCAATAGGATGGCTACACATTGAATCTAATACTCCTTTTGTACATACGAGGATACTTGACCTTACAAGAACCAAGCTCCTCGAGCTGACATGTCTTCCCAAACATCCTTAGTATTCACAAACACTCAAGGCATGAGAGGGAATCCATTATCTTTGTTAATTAATTACTTGTGTTTCATTAGTTTTCACTTGATTAGATGACTCCCGACCCATGATCATCCTACAAGCCACTTTGGGCTAGGTATATGCTATGAGCCACTCCCTCAATCCCCTCTAGTACCTTCTTCCTAAAGCTCATCACACTCACCAACAAGTGTGGCATGAAAAACAATGCATACAAGCATAACATAAAAAATTTCTCAAACACTTGAAAACATAACCTTAAAGCGATCCTTACAAGAATTCATTGAGACTCAATTTCCCCCAAAATAAAGCATTCAAATTTCACTAATATTTTTCCTACACAAAAACTATAAAGTTAACCGTCCACCATTGAAATTCCTTGAATTTTTATATTTTTCAAGAAAAATAAAAATAAAAAAGTACACTTTGGCTCAAAACATGTACAACAACCATTTTGTGACATAAAATTTGATTTCTAGACGGACGGAATGAATGGACTGACTGACTGGAATGGACTGACCTGACTGAAACATTCGTGATCAACTCCACACACACCATAAGAGAAAGAGATTATAATACCACACACTATCACATTCTCATTCCTATCTTGTTGCTTTGAATCCCATATAATTCCATTCGCAAGTGCATTCTTAATTCCATTTCTAAAAATTGGCAAGAAGACGGTTTGAGAGCCCAATTTTCCCAAAAACAAAGAATGAATGAAATGTTAAGTCCTTTTTCTTATTTTTACTCTTTTTTAATTTCTAAAATAATTTTTTTTTTTTTTTAAATTCTATTTCTTTAATTTTATTTCTATCAATTTTCAAAAAGACATTTATCTATATTCTTAATTAACTTTCAACATTTAGATTTATGATTTAAATCCATATAAGTATATATTTGAATTAAATTATGAAAATAACACCTTAGACATAAAAACAATCTTTTAACTCATCAAACATTATTTTACATGATAAAAAAGGAGAAATTAAGAGAAGGAATGGATCCCCATCAAAAAACACCAAATACTATATTCTCACTAATGATCTTGATTAGAAGATTATGGACATGAAGCTTGCTCATCAATTTTCACAACTATTTACTTTTCAACACTATTCTTGCAACAACAAAAGATAGGATACCAATTGAGGGTTTTGGTGAAAAAATTGAGACCTTAGATCTTCCATGTTTGAAATCAAAGATCAATAGAGTATTATTTCTTAGATTATTGATCACATTGTTCCTCATCCTCTAAATCTATGCTTCTTAAACTATCACTTATCAAGTTTTTCCCAACCCATGCCTCAAACACTTGACCTTACCATTCACATTTGATGGAAATAACATGGCCACACTTTTTTTTATTTAGTGTATAGGTAGAGTGACATTATGAATGTATTCTTGGAAAAAAATTACCTATTGTGTACTAACAAAAGAATGATGTCCAACAACAAGACAATGCTTATTATAAATATAACAATGCTTATTAATGATTATAGATTGGATTAGATTAACTCGACTATTAATGATTATAGGGTAATGTTGAGTGAGGGGTCCACATCAGCAGTATCCAAGTTGATTGTTTTTTTTTTTCACACGTCTCTTTATAGTCCAGTTGGCACCCCTCTATTTTTTTTCTGGCAAAATTTGTGCACATTTTTCAATGTTTTCAGATGGTTTTTCAAAAACCACAAAAAAAGGCCAAAATGTGTCATCAACCGATAGTGGGTCACTAGGTCATGTATTATTGGTATGCTGATGTGGCATCACATGATTGGTCAGTTTGTGTATTTTTTGGATTCAAGTGTTTTGCAATTAGGTATTAAGTGTAAATTTATTGAATTTTTTATTACCCAAAACTAGGTCCGAGGCTGTCCAATACTATACCCACGACTGATCCTATGCCCACGATTGATCCCTCTCCATTAAATACAAAACATTAAACTATTTTAAGGACCCACTTACTACTGCACTCCCCAATGCGTCTGATTATCCAGTCAACTAATATTTCACATGATAACAAGCTAACCGCGTGCACAGAATTTGCCTCTCCATGTGAAAAAACAAAAGTGCAGAAACTGTGAACAGAAGCTAACCTCTTAAGTGGGTCGAGTTAATCAAAGCATCTCCTTCATACCATTCGCTTCTACAAATGCCCAACCTAGAAATTATATGAGTCCTTACCCGTACTGGACTATCTTGTCATAGACATCTTTAGATATATTAAAATGTACGTTTGTCAGACCATTTTGAAATGAAAGCTCTACACTCTTCACAGACAGCATTGCTTTTGATGTACAAAAGCACATACCTACAACTTTTGCCAAACTGAAGGATTAGCTGTTTTATTGTTGTTGGTATTTAATGGATCAGTTTGTAGATGTCTTGTATTACTGTTTGACAGCTAATTTTTTGTCATATTCAATGTTTCAAATTTATTGGATTAGATGTTTTATTATTATCGATATTTAATGGATCAGTTTGTTGATGTCTTGTATGGCTGTTTGACAGCTGAATATTGTCATACTCAACGTTTCAAATTTATTAGATTAGCTGTTTTATTATTATCGATATTTAATAGATCAGTTTGTTGATGTCTTGTATTGCTGTTTGACAACTGCTTTCGATTGTATTTTTGACAGTTTTTTAACTGTCATTTTCCATTATAATCTTTTATTGACATTGATTGAATATCAAAAAAGTTTTAAATTTATATTCAATTTAGAAGAATGTGTCAACCAGAATTCAGATAATACGTATAAATTGCTCATCAAAATATTTTCAAATGATGCATGACAGTGGGATTACCTTTAAAACTTTATAATTTTATTGAAGCATTCAGCAATAAATTTCAAACCTAAGTACTAGCGAGGGATTACTTTCAGGTATTTGTGAACAATCAGATGATGTGATAAGGGCCAGTATATGCCTTTCTGAAAATGTGGGATTTTTACTTTGAAACTGTTTATAGTTTTTATTATTACTGTTTCATATCAAAGTTAAAGGAGTTTTTTTTTAAGTGGATAAAGTTGAAAGAAATACAAATATAATAAATAACAATCTAACAAAAGGACTGAAAATAAAAGACATAAAAACGAACAGCATCACCACATGCAAGATATAAATTCTAATGTCAATATCACAGCTGATAAATTACAACCAGCCATATAAATTTTGACAGAAAAGACGAAACTCAGCTATGAAAAAAACACTAAAAATCAGCCAGCTGAGAGTTGTAGCCAACATTGCACCAAGAAACTCAAATGATGGAATTCATTACACTTTAAACTTAAATTATTTTGGTAAATGTTTGCCACCATGAAGCTCCTCTGCATGTAACTGTAAAAACTGATGTTTAACCTTGTCCAAATGCTTGTTGATATCACCCTTTTTGAGCCTCCTTTTCCACTCTGAGCATAAAATAATGAATTTAAACATGATGTCAGAGTATAACTTTAGAATATCTAATATCAAACTTAGAGTTGATTAGCTATCTCTTGTTTACAAATGAATTGAGTGACATATATTCAATCAAATTTACTTGTAATTTAAATTGACCTTATTTTTATAAGATTAGTTTACACAATAATAATTGTTTTCTTAAAAAATTTATGAATAGATTTATAATTATTTGATTGGGTTTTACAATTTTAATAGTATAATAGTATTCAAGTTTTTTAAAAAATATGTATTGATGAATAAGTGTTCATTTATATTAGTTTATAAAATAGTATATAAAATGGATGGAATGGATTAACTTCATAAATAGTCTAAGCAAGGTGAAGTCATAAATAAATATTAATGCAATTAAATTGTTAAGTTCCAATGGCTTTGCTAGTGGGAGAAAGTGGTACATCACAATATGAGAGATTCCTCCAACTGTATGGGAGGTCCTAACCATCAAGAGTCGACTCTCACCTCATGATGTCACCTTCTTCTTTTACTTTATAAATCTTTAGGTTGAAGATCATTTCTTATAGGAGAGATCCCATGATTCAGCCATGGGAACTCATCACTATTAAGCCACCTTGAAGTCCCCTATCATGAGGTTGAGAAGCAATAGACTGGTTATGGATTTGCTAGTATCAAACATGAACTTGAAGTAGAGGGGAGATAGGATAGTCAATAGGGATGGTGTTTGGACCAATTAATATGACTATGGCCATGTATATGCCATTAAGGAAAGGGAAGGATGTTATGCCCTTCCTCATATAGAGTGTATAGAGTTATGAGTAGTCAGCCTATGGGTTCCTTAACTCTTAATTAAATTATATTATCATTATTATATTCTTATTAAGTTAATTAGGCCATCCTAGGAATTGTTTTTCATATCTAAGTTGGTCTAGATGATATCCAAGTCATAAGTAGGTTATTTATTTGTCCCCTTAAATTTTCTTGTTATTCTTAGTTATTATGAAATATTTGTAGAATATTTCATATTATATTCTTCTATTATGAAGATTATTTCATTACAAGGAGTATTAGAGCATGATCTTGGTACCATAAAGGCAAGACAATTTTTTATTTTGGAAGTCATTTTGGGAAGACATCTCTTATATTTTGGAAAAAGAATCCTTTATTTTTTAAGGGTTTTTGAAGATCAAATTGATGATACTATAATTAAAATTTTATGGTAATTGGAGCATAATTAGGGTT
Source organism: Sequoia sempervirens (assembly GCA_007258455.2). Classification (NCBI taxonomy): domain Eukaryota; kingdom Viridiplantae; phylum Streptophyta; class Pinopsida; order Cupressales; family Cupressaceae; genus Sequoia; species Sequoia sempervirens. The sequence goes on along the minus strand of VDFB02373191.1, from coordinate 4,077 downwards.
TCCACTAGTTTTTCTCCTAAGCTTGCAATTTAGCAAATATTTTCCTAATTCTGGGAGGGTTGATTAAGGGATCATTTATACACCTAAAATTATGATTTGAAGGAATTTGCAGTAGATGTACTGAAGTTATTAAATAATTATGGTTTCCACTAAATTCATTACCAAGGCTACAAATTATAGAATTTTGTGAATATTTTATTTTGGAAAGAGATATCTTGACCTTAGTAAATTATAGTTACATTTTAAGAATATTTAGATTTGTTTGACTAATTTATTGCAAAATTAAATTTTTCCATCATGACAAGCCCTATAATAAGAGGCAAAAAGAATGTTGTTGAAACTTATAAAATATTTTGACAAGGATGATGTAGAAGTTGAGGATATTGATTCTAATTATGAAACCAACAAGGTTAAGGAAAAAAATATCATTAGAGAAGGAAGTAATGATAGGAATTTCAATAGTGAAGTAGGAGATGAATAAAGAAAATTAATCAGTGAAGAAGAAGTAGAAATATATGAGTGAATTGTCATGGAAAATGGAACCCCTTATTTTGGTATGTGTTGTCACATAAAACCGCACCCTACTAAACAAGAGTTCAGTGTTCTAATGACACAATGGAAATGACCTCAAGGTGTGGGACCCTGCAAAATGAGGTCAAGTCTTTGGAGAAGGCTGACTTCCTCTTCTAAACAAGTGGAAATGTGTTGGTCTAACCCAACACATGAAAACCCTATTACTATTCTACTTTAACAGATTATAGAGAAAAGAGATAGGAGACATGAAATGTAAAAGGTGATGCACCAAGATAAATTTTGTTTCTTCCTACTTTAGAAAAACATAATATATCAATGAAACAACTAAAACACATGCTCATACATGAAGCTAAATAGATTTTACTCAAATTGCAAGAGATTATAGTGATAATAGTTGAATTTTATTAGTAACATAAAGCTTATAAGCAATCTTTACAATAGTAGAATGTAAAAAATGTAGTGTTTGCAATAGAAAATCCCTAGAGGAGCCAAAGGAATAACCCTTCAAAAGTATACAAACATTTCATTTATAGTTTAGGCATAACTGAGGGATGAATTCAAATCCCTAACCCTAACCTAACTAGGGTTTTAGAAAGATGAACTCCAATCAAATTAAAAAGATTTGAAATGCATCCATGATAGAGCACCCACCAAGCCATAAAGGCTTTGGCATCATGAAAAGGCCCCAAAATGATGAATCATGAATGCAGGGATGAGTGCCCATGAATTTTGCAACAAAATACCTAGATACAAATGCACTGACAGAATAATTTGACCTTTGCAACACATCACAGAGTAATGGTGCCATCAAGAAATGAAAAGAAGTGTTGAAATGACATGAAAACTTGATCCATAGTCAATCAAATCTAATCTAGTAGCTGAGAATGTTGTTGAATAATTACTTCTATAATTTTGTTGCGAATTGGATCAATTGACCATTATAGTTTGAATACTGGCCATCAGATTGGAGATGGATGGTTGAGATGAGATTCCTAATGAAACTTTAAAGAATGACTATTCATTGTATGAGAATCATGATTAACGACTATCGCGTAGCCTCAATATATCACCAATTCCTCCAAGAGTATAAGGTAGTGATTCACGACACACTAGGTGCATGTGATGTAATGGAAATCTGACACCTGTTTCCTAGGACATGTGTCACACTATTGCTTTGTCGTACATCGAACTTAGAGCCACCATAATACCACCATCACACATCACACTTTGGCCTTGGGTATGCTAGAACATAACGCGATGCACTAGAACAGTGTGATAGTTGTCTGATCTTGATTCTTAAATTTGAGCCATTGGATGCTCTCATCACGCCACACAAGACCATCATGATTATCATTTGGATGACATCATTCACAAAAATGATGTGAATGATACACACGATGACTATTAGATCACTCTTTATTGAATTTGATCCATCGAGCAACATCCAACAACCAAAGTATCGGGCCCCACCATGACACATGTTGCCTACCCAGTCCCCCACACAAAATATGAATCTTCATGTGGGTCTTGTTGGCAGATGGTCAGCACTCCCCTCTGGATTCATGACATGGTTTAACCACCTCTCATGGATCCATTAACTCTGGCGGTTGTATTGGGCATTAATAGGTCCACCTTTTGGTGGCAACTGAGTGGCCAATAATTAGTATTAGAGCCAAAGGTTATGGGTTCAAATTCCCTCGAGTAACGTTGATGGGGAGATTGTTGGTAGATGGTTAGCGCTCCCCTCGAGATTCGCGACATGGTTTCTTATCCTTTTTGAGGTAACACACCTTTCCATCACTCATCGCACAAAGGTCCTCAACCTTTTGGAACAATGACGTGAAATGATGGCCTGATATCCTACCATGCATCCTCCTTGATGTCACAATCCACTAGCAAAGTCTATCATCATACTGGCCCCACTTGACACATGTCACTAGCCCATTATACCGCGGGGCTAGATGGGGACCCACCATACATGCTGTAGGTTGGTGGGCATCATCCAATCTCCATTTATAATTCTGGATCGTTGATCTCTGACCATCACCCATTGTAGGAAGGAATCCATTGATTGAGAGTAAAAACATGATGCACTAAGCCATCATAATATGCTGACACCTGGTAGAGAATATTTTTCCCTTTGATTCTTCCACCTCTTCACATCACTCATCATGTTTAGTAGAATAAAAGAAGACTTGAACTATCGATGCGAAGGAACAAAGTGATGGAACTAGACTCAGACACGTGGCATTCACGCACTAGCCTGCATGGTTTTTTATAAGAATATTTTAATGGTGTGGGCTAGTGGGCAACAACTGAGATTAAATCAACATTCTTTCACATTAGTCATTGGATCAAAGGGCCCAACACCTACATGAATTAAATTCAATATAAAGCAAGTGGATTAACTTGTTACTAAAAGGGGTCATGCCTAGGTGAATTAAGACTTGGGAAAATATTATTTTTACAAACCATGGACCTAAGAAATTGATCAAATATTTGAATGGGGACTTTACTGTGAAGACAAGGGTAAAGGGGTTCATCAAAACATGACTACAATAGACATAAGCTATTACTGAATGACCGAGAACTAGCTACAAAGAGTCAAATAGAGGAATATAACAAAAGTGTCTGAAAAGATCAAGGGTTTTAAGGTTTAAGCATATGAGGGTTTTGGAAACCCTAACTTGTAGATTAAGAACCATAAATTGGATAAAATTGATGAATTTAAAAACCTCAAAGATCCAAACATCAAAATAAACATGGATTTCAATAGGATGCACGCATAGGATCTCTCTGATCGGATATAAATGATGGGCATCCAAGGGTGGCATGAAATGTTAATAGTATGCACTATAAGGTATAAGATTTGTGTAATAGGGTAGAATAAAATACTTCTATAGGATATGAATTATATGGGTTTGACTCATATTTCAAGAAGTATCAATGCTCAAATAATTTTATTCCTAAATGTTTCACACCAAACTTGGGTATGTGAAAATTTGATTGCAAGAATCCAACCAATTGGATTTTCCAAATGGAGCAATATTTTTACGTTGATACCTTAGCCTACGAGATTGACACCTCAACAAATTAAAGAGAAAAGGGAAAAGGGTTATGATTTAGTTGTGATTTAAAATACAATAAAGTACAAAAATATGCTAAGAATAAATCATTTTATATTAGAGGTACCTATGAGGAATAAATGGATGAACAAGATAGTGTAGTGTTGCTAGAAGAATTAGAAGATGTCCACCCTAGTAGCAACCCTCTCAAGGAAAAGGGTTTCTTGAAACAAAAAATGGTAATTGTATTGATTGATTCAAGGAGTAAGCATAACTTTATCAACAAAAAATTAGCACCAATTTTTTTTTTATCTACCTAGCCCTAGAATTCTAGGTAATGGTTATGAGTGGTGATACAATCAATAGTTTAAGAAAATGCCAAAATGTTAAGCTCTCTATAGCAGGCTACATTATATATTATCCTATGTTTCCCATATCTACATGTATAAAGAAGAAATTATTTTGGGTGTCCATCAAC
>VDFB02373190.1:0-47493 GCA_007258455.2 Sequoia sempervirens | reverse complement strand
ACAAACCAGATATGGAGACATATAATTGTAATTACACTTGAGAAAAATGCAGACTTGCCACAAAACGAAAACCCTAACTCTGAAGAAGGAATGTGTATTCTATAATTGCAACACTGAGTAGTAAGCTGATACCCAGATTTCAAAACGAATTTGGAAAAAATTTCACAGATGTTTGCACTCTAAACAGAGGATAAAACATGTCCTACTGCAGTTTTTTTACCATAAAATTAAAAGAAGGCATAGCAATGAAGAGAACCTGGCACAATTTGCTTCCAATGCAGTTGTTCCCCAATACCTTCGCCTCTGATCCAGAGCTCTTCGATATGATTCCATTCAAAATTCTCTTTTCTTTCTTAAAGCCCTCTTCCTCTTTTTCGAGGATCATGCATAAAATTTCCAGATGATAGCAGTTTCCAAGGATTGCCACATGCCCAGTGAATTGTTGGTTTTGAGACAGAATTTCCAGAGCCCAATGTTCTCTCGGGCTGTTCATTCTTCAATATTTTTTTTTTGTAAAATTTATATACAAAACTGAATTATATCCTTATTTTATGCTAACTCTAAGTTTTTATTTATGAAACCACAATATTCTATTTTATTTATCTTATTTTATTTTTAATCATATTTCTTTTTAAAACAGAATCCTTTTCCCTTTTTGTTGCTCAAATAAAATGGAGATTAATAAAATAAAATAAGCCATATTATTTCACAATTTAATTAAACCATAATTTTAAATTTGCTATGCTAATCATTTTCACGCAATCACATTGTAAAAACGAACATGACCTAATGCAGCTACATGATTTAAGTGGTGTGTGCGTAACCGAGAGTTTCTCCTCTTTTACCCTGTCGAGAAGCTAACCTCCTTTTCCTCAATCACACTCTTGGCCTTCGATCTCCTTGGCCTTCGATCACCTGCCACTCAAATGCACTCAGGCGTGCAAAACAAAAGTGTATTAGTAACTATTGTAGAAACAATAATTAACTCAACATTTCTATTTTATATGAATGTACCATAATTTGAAAAGAAATACCATTGTGATGAGCCCCACGGCTCTCAAATTTCAAACCCCACTTTTAAGTCTTTAAATGTTTTATTAAGTTTTTAGAGAAATCTTAATAGACAGAAGAGAAGGGCCGCAACATATTTTTGCTCATAAAATATGAATTTGATCTTATTTCTTCAAAAGGAAAGTACAGAATATATTATTTAACACCAACAGATAGATTAAGAATGATAAACATACCAAGAAGGCTCCAGATTATTTTAAATAAATAAATTGCCAGATCTACAGCTGGAATTGATGAAATCAAGCTTGAATGCACGCCAAGACTCCAGAAGTAGCTTCTCCTGCTCAAAAACTGGTCACAAGGCTCTGAAATAGCTAGCCGCCAATGATAGATGCCAAAGCCCTCTCAAAAGGAAGGAGTTTCACTTATTTCCTTCACACGCCTTTCTCAAGGCACAAAACCCAAGGCAGGCCGTACGACCATGAAAGCAAGGAATAGAATCTCTGAAAGAAGAATCCCTGAAGCTGTAGAAGGACGCCACCAAGAAACCCTCAATTATTGTCAAGAACAAACAACTGCATAAATGAAATCCCTGTCTGCAACTGTAGAACCTCTGTGTGAAGCTCTCAACTGTACTAATTCAGCTGATCTTTCACAGCCTCAAGAGTACTCAACACTGAAGAGTTTTCCGTTCTCCAATGGACAAAATGATCATACCCTGGTCACAGGAGAATGCTCAGAAGAAAAATGCACAAGGCAAATCGAAATAGTCAAAGTTATGAGTTTCTATTGCCAGGAAATGCTTTATACCAATTGGCACGCATTTCAAGAAAAGTACGGCCTTGGCAATCATTAAAATATTTTAATATTTTAATATAACCCTTTTCAATAGTTGCCTTTAAAATCTTTGAGCGCACTTTTCAATATTTTAAGTTATTAAAATATTAAAGTCCCCTTTTTGACATTTCTTAAGTGATATAAAATAATATTAAAGTCAATGTGACTTTAATAAAAGGCGTATAAGTTAAATAATTAACTTAATCACTTAAAATTCCGTAATACGCTCAAAACTCAGGATAATCTCGTGCCGTCAGAAGCTGTGACTCCTGGAATGCAAACGCTCGCTGTGATCCAAGCACTGTCCACTGAAAACACGAACAATCAAACTCTCCAAAAAGCATCTCTGACCCTCTATACAAACTGGCTAGCCCACAAGGGTCCAATAAAGGGCTAACACACTGTTCCCGAGAACTGTCTAGCGAGGGGACATCACATGGCAATCCTTAGAATTTGCATGAGAATTTTATCTGTCATCTGGAAATACTTTGCATGATCCTCGAAAAGAGGAATAGAGCTTTAAGAGAGAAAAGAGAACTTCCATTGAGTGATATCCGAGAGCTCAAGAAAATAGGCGACAAGAAGGTATTACTGGGCATCTGCTCTGAAGAAGAAAATTGCCAGGTTCTTTTCATACTTTGCCTTCATTTAATTTAAAAATTGCAGTAAGGAAATTGAAGGAATGAAATGCATCATTCCATGATATGAGTACAAACAAATGAGAAATCTTTTCCAATTTTGTTTCTGCATCTGGGTAATAGTTTACTTTTCATTGTTGCAATATAGAATACCCAATCTTTTCTTCCAGAATTAGGGTTTCATTCTGTTACAAAATCTGCAATTTATTAAACTGCTCTCAATTATAATTGGAAATATATATAATACATATATATATGCACAGGAATCTGAATTCCCGTGCATATATACATATATATATATATATATGCATATAATGACTGCATAAAAACCCTGTCATCTGAAATAAATTCAAAATGCCTTTGAGATAAATTCGAATGCAGATATACTGGACGAAATGTCTTCTTATTTTGAGTTTTGAAATTGTTATCCATAGGAATGAGGAAGGGATTTAATCCCTTGTCCTCCCCATGGGAAGGACGCGACACTGTGGGAGGCTCACGCCCTCCACAGGCCGAGGCCTGTGGAGGAGGCGCGAGCCCCTCACAGCCCGCCCCCTCCCCATGGGAGGGGCAAGGGCTTCCCTGAGCCCTTATGTTGCTCAATGCCAGTAAGGAAACCCTGTAAAATGTTTATATTCTGTGTGCACGGCCAGAGAACTTTTGAACAGTCATAAAAACCAGTATTTTCTTTCTTCAAAATTTACACTCAGCTGTATATGAATTTTTACACACACACACACACACATATATATATATACATACACACTTAGCTGTATATGTATACATATATATATATATATTTATATATATATATATATATCCATGCATATACATACCAAAATGCAAGTTGAAACAGGAAAATCATTTCCAGAAAGTGGTATGAATTCTGTTAAATATCACAAATATCTCAGAAATGTTAAACCTGGAACAAGAACAGAATTGTCTCTGAGAACCATGTAAACTGAAAATCATCTTGATTACCTTGTCATATACTTAACTACAGTAGTACAATCCTGAGTAAAGGAATACAACATAAAAATTGAATGTAAGATTATCTTTCAAACCTCTGATATTCTGAATAAATTGCACTGTTTCAGTATATTATTAATACTCTGAAACCTGTATTAAAATTGGGTATTACACTATCAGTCAGCCTGAACTTGGAAAGAATAGAAGTACATACTGAAAACAAAAAACACTATTTCATTCAAACAAATTAATTAAACCTTTCTTTCTAATTGTGCACTGAAAAGTATTATGACATACATGTTCTTCTTTAAAACAGAGCTTTTATCCAAACCAGAAAAGGAGTACTCTCAAAAGAGTAAACGAAATCTTACTACTGAATTTACAATCTTGCTTTCAAAGGATGTTCTAAAATTCACATTTGAAATTCTTTTTAGAATTAATTGAATGTATGAAACATGTCAGAAAATGCACAACTTTCTGCTTTGGTATTTATTCATACTTTACTTGTGGTAACTTCCGGGACAGGGTGCCAAAGGTGGACCAACAGAGACGGTAGTATTACCTTTTCTAAACTACCATTACTTGTATTATTTTTGCTTGGCCAAGCACTTGTACCATTGAAATAGATGGGTTTGTTTTAAAAGCCTAGAAACATATATGTATTTGAGTCTCTGCCACCTCCTGTTGCAAGAAATGTGTTTATTTCTCATGTTAGAAATGCATATAGGCATCAGGCACGCATCGAGAGTTCCCTCCTGTTTTACTGTTTCGGGTTGCTAGGCTCCTTTATGCAGGGCCGGGGATTCCTTCGAGTTAGGAAGGAACCCGGGGAAGTCATGGACTTCGTGGTTGGGCGGAAAAGGCGCCTGAATCACATTCTTGGCCCTAGCTCGCAAGCAGACCGATGGTGTCATGGCGGTTGGTGGTTCCGAGTTTTATTTGCTAATAATATACTTGTGTATTATTCAGGATTGGCTTGTGAAGCCCATTGTAAATGTATATGTATTTGACATTCTTTGTTGAAACTTTGAAATAGAAGTATGATTTGAAAGTATCTAATGTAACATTGATTTAAGGAATTAAAGTTTTATGACTTAGCATAGAAAAGATGTTTCTATTGGAATTGTTGATTTTTTCCAAGTATGGTTGAATATATGTATAGGAGAAAAGTCATTGAAATCCTTATGCTTTGTATAAACTTGATACATTACATTGATATTATTATTATACATGAAATGCAATTTAAATTCTCTTTTATTAAGCTCATTCGGAAGTGTTATGAACAATGTTGATTACTTGGAAATCTTTTATAATGATTTGAATAAATTGAAAATACTCTTAATTTCCCTTTTATACTGATTTGAACGGATTGAAAACACTCTTAATTTTCCGAGCGCTACATCTTTGAACAATGGAAGAGGACATTAGTACTTTGCGAATCCTTGTTGCTACAGACTGCCACCTTGGTTATATGGAAAAAGATGAAGCTTGATGTCATGATTCATTTTTATGCAACTGAGATCTGCTCAATAGCTTAGCAAAAACAGGGATAGCTTCAAAAGGGCATGAGCATTCGCAAGAGGAGGTACTTTTTCAAGCAGGTATGCGTTCTTGGTGGTTTATCTTTGTAGAATGTAGATTTATCCTTATTTTTCCTGATCTTGCTCTATATTGAGCATGCGTATGAGTATTTGTATATAGTTTTACTTACTACTACCAGTTTAAAGTGTTTCCCCTTAATGGGTTTATAATAGTAAGTTTGTCCGGAAATATTTTTGACTTTTCTTTCGGTGGTCTCGAAGGGAAGTTTGCAATTTTGTATTTCAAAGCAGCCAAATACATCCTAGATAAAACTAAACTCTCGAAGACATGGTAATTTTCTATAATCTGGCGAGTACATAGAGATTTATGATTAGTTGTTGTTCTTCTTGATTCATTCTCTTTACATAGCGCTAGGAACCTCTGCAACTTCTTCAAGCTTGAATAGGGAGGGCTTGCGTGGTGATTTTACTTTAGCCCATAGCAATAACTCCAACTACTCCTTGTCCTGTGTTTCACCCCATCGTTGTATTCTGTAAGCAAATTATTTATATATGTTACACTAGGAAAGTATTATCTCTTGACCTAATTAAGTTCCCAGACCTTTCCATTCAAATGCCATGGTGATATAAATGGAAACTAAAATATCCCAAGAACCCCAACTTTCACAGGAATGCCTTTAGGGATGGTAATTCCTCCATATCTATACTGCGCGCGATGTGTGAGATGACTCTTTAAGAATTCCCTATATTCTCCTTTTTGACATACATTCCTTGCTTAATACTTGAATGAACAGCATGAAGTAATCTTCTACTTTTTGAACCAGTGTGTATATGTTATACAGTGGTGAACAGCGGTGATAGCTGATTGTCTATTTGAAGCATTTCATACCAATGCTCATAATAAATTCACCCACTGGTAATAGATATAACAAATAGAGTCAGAATATAGAGGTAAGTCAGTTTCATTGGAAACGCTTGTGTCAAGATTTAAAGATATCGAAGAAAATCCATTTTATCCCCACTTCTAATTGAACAATTTGAGATGTGATTAACCTCGTTGACTCATGAATCCTGTCCAACTTGAAAGCCTCTAGAGTTCTACGTGGCCTAGCGCGTGGGACAGCAATGAACCACATAAGGTCTACGCTGGTTTATAGAATGGGAAGCTTTTGATTTTACTTGCGTCAAACATCATCACCAACAGATGAAATGAGTAGTTCCAACAATGAACCAATCCACACTTTGCACTTCGTTCCACTACTGTTTCATAATATTTTCGCACTTGGAAGGAAAACCCCATTCAATCATTGCGTAATAAGAGTGAATGGATAACGGTGGTGTTTTTAGCAAGTTCATATTAGTTCTTTATTTAATTAAGTTAAGCTAAGATTTTGGTTAAGTGATTATGCAAAGGTATGCTTTTTCCATCTCAATGGTTGATTTTTATTTTATGTTTAATAGTGAGAAATTATGAAATACAAATATGCACTGCAATTAGTACTCCTATATGTAAAACTGACCCATATCTCATATAAGACCTTAAAATATCAATCAATGAAGTGGCCTATTACAGGTGCACTTTTTCTTGTGGAAGCTAACTACATTACAAAGCACTATGGGAATCAGAGAACTATAGGTTATATAAATTTTCTTCTAGGACAAGTAGATGGTTTGGAAATGAAATGACTATCCTTGTCTGTAGACTAGCTAGATACCGTGGGCGCTTGGTTGAATATTGGCCATTGATCAAATGGATGATTTTGTTTTCTTGTTTGATTTTTCAAATGAAGGACATTTGGGTGTGGACTATGATGCATTAGTAAATAAATAATTATGCTCGGATTTATACTTTTTAATTAGTATGGTGTTTCTTACAAAGTGTTTTAGAGAAATTCAAAAGAGTAATTGGTATGGGTACTTGGTTTATAAGATTATGTTATGGAAACTAGTAATGGTAGATGAATCTATATATAGTGAGAAAAAGGAATGGATGACTTTTGTCTTTAGAATTAATGATGATGTCATAGAATAACTTTTGGATAGAGAACTACTTCTAGAAAAGAATTAATTCTTGTATTTATTTACTTTTATGATGGAAAGTCAAGTGATGTTATCTCTTTCAAAACATTGGATAAAATAGATTGTGGAAATAATTAGTTATTAATTTGTATACTTAGTAGAATTTCGATAAATGAAATTGTGAATGTTGCATCAACGGTTGACTACCTTAATAGGTCATCACGTGAAGGAAAATTCCTTTAGTTAATACTGCATACTCTTATATTGTCAAAATCTCTATATCTATATGATTAGTGAAGAATGAAATTAGCTATATTTGCATATGCTTGTGTGCATTTTAACCTTGTTGGAAACGTAATCATTATGCTTAATATTTTGTTTGTATGTCTAGATCACATATTTTGAAGGAAAATTAAGGGAATTTGCTAAGTATGCATTTATTCTTTAACTCATCACTTCTGAAGGAAAATTAGGAATTTTGATTATTAAACATTAGGTAGTGTTACCTTTTAAATATATATATATATATATATATATATATATATATATATATATATATATACAATCTTTTATGAGTGAAAGATTATTATCGTCATTTTTGTAAATGTAACCACAATGCATAATCGTCATTTGACCTAACATTGAGATGAGGATTTCATGATTCAAGAAGCAATCAAGTCTAGATCTATCACAATCAAGCAACACCTTAATGCTAGAATCTCGGTGAGTTGCAACATCGTAATATGATCATCCTTTGTTCATGTATCTTATTTCTTTTCATTTCAAGGTTTGATTACCAAAACGGGGTTTGACTAAGGCAAACCCCTATTCACTAACATTTTATTGCAGGTCTAGGTGGTTGATACATGGATGAGCTAACCTTTCTTGTGCAAGCATCATTAGAATGGCCAAATATGAGGTACCTGTAAGTTATTCACTATCAGTAAAGATGATGCTTATTTATACTGAATAATCGTTTATCTTATTTGAAAGACCTTGATCCATTGATGAGCATGTTATTCCATTCTTATAGTTGATGTGGGTTTTATAATTATTCCTCTTAATGCTCATTTCTATATAATTATTTGGTACTAGTAAATTATTTTGGAATTGAGGTTTATAAGTAGTGAGTTAATCTTGCATCCATTACAGCAAGGCTGTCCTTATTTATACACAAACAAGGAGTAGGTAACCCTAAAATCTCTTTGCTTTAAGCTGACTGGACTTGCCAACTAGCAAGCTTTATTTCTAAAACTAACACAAGACAACTAACTAACAACCCAGTAAAAATCAATTAGCTGATTTTAAAGCAAGGAAAGTTCCAACTATACATTTGTTTTTTCCTATTTCACAAAGAATAGATAAGCATGAAACAAGTGTTGATGAGTAGCGGCGGGAGATCTTTCTCCCACGATTTCAAGAATAAATAGTAAATAAATTTCAAACATTAAAAGCAAGGGGTCGGCTTGCTATATATATATATATATATATATATATATTTTTATTGAAGCCGACTTATTCAAGAGTCGCATTGGTTAATGGACAAGGCCGACCTTTCATGAAAAGGCGCCTTGATATTTATAAATATAAGGAGACTTCTATTCTTTATTCATTCAATTTCAATTCAAGACAAGTTCGCACTATAGGAGGAATTCGCACTTACAGCAGATCGGACTCTTGCTTCAAGAAGATTGATACAAAAGGAGACTTCATATCTGTTATTCATTTGCATCTAAGAGAGGTGCTTTCTCTTGATATCGGCCTAGTGTTTGGCCAAGATTGTAAGCAGATTTCTGCTCTTCTTGTTATAATATAAGAGATCTAATTGTTGCTGGGTTTTTCTCCCTTGAGAAGGAGGGTCTTCCCAGGGTATTTGTTGTGTCATTGTGTTCATTATTTTATTATTGCTGCTTATCTTCATTTTTGGTCTAAAACTAACACGGTATCAAAGCGGGTTTAAGCAAGATCGTGATCAGATTTGTTCAAGCTACGGAATCTTCTTCTCTTCTTCTCATCTTAGTGTGTCTATCTTAGCTTCAAAAATGGTGAATGGACTCAAGGTTGAAGATAGACTTGATGGTGCCTCTAACTTCACCTCTTGGAAGTTTAGAGTTCTTATTGCATTGGAAGAAAATGATATTCTCGACTTCGTGGAGAGCGAGGTGCCTGAGCCTTCCGATGAGACTGAGAAAACACAATGGAGGAAGAATGGCACGAAGGCCAAGAAGATCTTGATTGATTCCATGAAGGATCACCTTGTGCCTATTATCTCCAAGTTGAAGACGGCTAGAGATATGTTTAAGACTTTGGAAGGATTGTATGAGATCAATAACACCAGCAGAGCTCTTGCTTTGAGGCAACAGCTACATCACATCAAGATGGCTAAAGGAGATTCAGTCATCTCCTTCTTTATGAAGATTACTGAGCTGAAGGATCAACTATATGCCATTGGAGATATAGTTGAAGATAGAGACTTAGTCATGTTGGCACCGAACGGTCTTCCTCAATCTTGGGAGCCCTTTATCCAAGGTATTAGTGGGAGATCTAAATTACCAAAGTTTCATCATCTTAGAGCAGATTGCATTCAAGAAGAATCCAGGTTAGTAGCAAGAAGTAATGGTCGAAGCTCTCACAATGAAGACAATCATGTTCTTGCTCCTCAAACTTCAAGAAGGAAGGGAAGAGAAGGGAGAAAAGGAAATTTCAAGAGGAATAGAGACAGAAAATCGAATTCTACCCCTAAATCAAAGAAGAAAGATCTCTCCCATATTCAGTGCTTCAAATGTGACAAGTATGGTCACTATGCTAGAGATTGTGCAACAAGACCAAAGCAACGTGCTTCTACTACGGATGTTGATGATGTCTCTCCTCTAAAGGAATCAAGAGACAACTCAGGAGGATTTCTATTCATCTCTGCCCTATCAAGCAATGTTCCAATTGATAGTAGCACATGGTTGATTGATAGTGGTGCTTCTCGACACATTACAGGATATAGAGAGCATCTTTCAGATTTGGTAGAAAGAGAAACCAACATTCAAGTAATAATCGGAGATGATGCTTGCTATTCAATGAAAGGTGTTGGAGCCACCTCTCTTCACCTAGATTTCGCCATCCCTCTTCATTCAAGTGATGTCTTATTCGTACCAAGTATCAAGAGGAACCTTGTATCAATTTCAGCTTTGGAGGACAAAGGATATCAAGTTGCATTCTCTGAAGGAAAAGTTTTTGCTTGGTCGAAGAACTCTAGCATCAAAACAGCTCATGTGATTGGTGTTCGGCAAGAGAGTCTTTATAGACTTTCTATTCGTCAAGTTCAAGCGTTGTTGCATGATTCAACCAGTTCGAGTGAGCTATGGCATAGGAGGCTTGCTCACCTTCACTTCAGAGCTCTTCCATCCATGGAGAAGATGGTTATTGGCCTTCCAAAACTCAATTAGGAGCATGATGGTACTTGCAAAGGATGTGCATTGGGTAAGAATACTAAGAGTCCTTTTCATAGTAGTAAAAGTAGATCAAAAGGTATTCTAGATCTTGTTCATTCTGATTTGTGTGGTCCAATGTCTGTGGCATCCTTGAGTGGTTTTTGGTATTATGTAATTTTCATTGATGACTATTCTAGAAAGACTTGCATTTACTTTTTGAAGTCTAAGAAGTCTGAAGAAGTACTCGATAAGTTCAAAGAATTTAAGGCTCAAGTTGAAAATTTGTCCGGAAAGAGGATCAAGGTTCTGAGATTTGATAACGGAGGAGAATACACTTCTGGAGGCTTCCGTAATTTCTGTATTGAGGCAAGGATTAAGAGGGAGTTTTGTGTTCCATATAATCCTTAGCAAAACGGAGTTGCAGAAAGGATGAATAGATCCATAGTTGAGGCAGCCAAAGCTATGATTCATGACCAAGACTTACAAACCTTCCTTTGCGCAGAAGCATCCAGAACTGCAGTGTATGTTCAGAATCAGAGCCCTCATCGAATATTAGAAAATATGACTCCTAAAGAAGCTTTCACAGGTGTGAAACCTGAGGTTAGTCATTTGAGAATCTTTGGTTGTGTTGATGTGATTTTTGTGACCGCACCAATTAGCAGAACAAAATAGTCCGAAGGCTACTCCATTCTCTCTTGATCAAAGTATTCCATGCGCTAAGATTGCAAGAAAGTTCGCACGTTCAACTCCAAGGTTCCGAAATACTTAGAATACCCTCAGTTGGTTTGATGTGAATTGCTGTTTTCACGAGGGGACTTACACAATTGTTCAGAATTCTTGCAGTTAACAGTAAATCGATGATTGGAAGGGATTTGTATAATGCGGATGATTTAGCAATAAGTACGTTTTCCTAAAACTAACCAAAGATGAACGGAAAATAAATGAGTGTAAGGGTGAGAAAGTTCTAAATTCTATGCAAGATATGTGGAGCTCGATTTCAGCAGACTTCGACCGAATTTCACCTAGCCTCACGTTGGACAGCTTCAGCAAAATTGGTGCAATCTTCAAAGGCATAGCAAAAGATATTCAGATTACAATTTAGCATACATATACCATCAAGACGACGCATATAAGCATACAAATTACAATCGAAGTTAAACTCAAGATAATTTCCAGTTGACCATGTAAGGCGAGCTTGTCATCAACAAGTTGCTAGTGGTATGGAATGAAATGAAGCTATTTCAATAGAACACCACACATCCAAAGTAAACTACTTGCATGAAATGAAAATTATGCTACTTGGATCCGAAAGGATGAAGAGACCTTGCTAGCTATCCATGACAAAGACGAATTCCACCATCAATGAAAAGATCTATTATTATGAAAGTTTTACACAACAATCTCTACAAAAGTTTTCAAAGGGAAAACTTTCTTTCTTCTCCACACTATGCTATGCCAAGCTACAAAATTATACTACCACTCTCTGCTCTAGTCTCTAGTCTGATGTCCAATCTAATTCTAATGAGGTACAAATGAGGGGGACTCCCCCCCTTTTATAGATAGCCCAGTCCAATGGACGACTAAGATTACAATCAAAAGAGTGGCTAAGATTAAGCCACCTCAGCCCTAACCCTAAAAACTGCCAGAATGGGGAGTGGTGTAATAAATGAGCAAAGATTCCCACTCACTCCCAAAAATAGTAAAGGCAATTAATGCCCACAATCAGTCTTCTAGAAGATCATCGTCTAGTAGTGCATTCCCATTCTCCTTCTCTTTGGCTGCAAACTCAATGAACCTGCTAAGTACAGCCTCAACCTCCTGAAATGAAATGGGTGGAATACAATCAAGTTGGAACTCTAACATCGTGACTGACGTCTCATGTCATGCACAAGATTTTCTCCAAGCAACTAAGGAGTCCTGCGTGCTCTGAATCAAGTTGGAGAAAGTAGAAGTGTTATCAAAGTCATCCTGTATGAAGGTCTTCACCTCTGAGAAGTAAGGCACCAGCCTACCCCTCAAATTATCAGCACTCACCTCATCTGGATTCAACCGCCTAGAAAATATGGCCTCGAAGGTATTCTGGACTCCATCAATGATATTGGCCATAGCCTTCCGTACTCTGGCTGAATCCGCCTGTGCCGCGTCGAAGAAACCACGTCCCGTGATTGCTGAGGAATACCATCTAGAAAATTCGTACCTGTCATTCTCCTGAATGACCCCTCCATCAATTAGCAACCGTAAAGGAACATGTCTCAATGCCTCAAGACGCTAGAGATTGTTGTGTAAAACTTTCATAATAATAGATCTTTTCGTTGATGGTGGAATTCGTCTTTGTCATGGATAGCTAGCAAGGTCTCTTCATCCTTTCGGATCCAAGTAGCATAATTTTCATTTCATGCAAGTAGGTTACTTTGGATGTGTGGTGTTCTATTGAAGTAGCTTCATTTCATTCCATACCACTAGCAACTTGTTGATGACAAGCTCGCCTTGCGTGGTCGACTGGAAATTATCTTTGAGTTTAACTTCGATTGTAATTTGTATGCTTATATGCATCGTCTTGATGGTATATGTATGCTAAATTGTAATCTGAATATCTTTTGCTATCCCTTTGAAGATTGCACCAATTTTGTTGAAGCTGTCCAATGTGAGGCTAGGTGAAATTCGGTCGAAGTTTGCTGAAATTGAGCTCCACATATCTTGCATAGAATTTAGAACTTTCTCACCCTTACACTCATTTATTTTCCGTTCATCTTTGGTTAGTTTTAGGAAAACGTACTTATTGCTAAATCATCCGCATTATACAAATCCCTTCCAATCATCGATTTACTGTTAACTACAAGAATCCTGAACAATTGTGTAAGTCCCCTCGTGAAAACAACAATTCACATCAAACCAACTGAGGGTATTCTAAGTATTTCGGAACCTTGGAGTTGAACGTGCGAACTTTCTTGCAATCTTAGCGCACGGAATACTTTGATCAAGAGAGAACGGAGTAGCTTTCGGACTATTTTGTTCTGCTGATTGGTGCGGTCACAAAAATCACATCAACAGGTTGTCCTGTTTATATTCATGTGCCTAAAGATAAGAGATCTAAGTTAGAACCATCTGGCAAGAAAGGAATATTTGTGGGTTACAGTGAATCTTCAAAGGCCTACAGGATTTACATTCCAGGACAGAAACAAATAGAGATCAGCAGGGATGTCTCTTTTGAAGAAGATGTTGCATTCAAAAGATCTAAAGGGTCATACATGGAGATAGATAATGAAGACCAGGAGACTCCTCAGGACATGGGTGTTGATCATACTCCTGAGATTCAGAGGGAGTCTACTGAACCAGAAGAGGCTTGTGATCCAGTTGATCCTATAGAACCTACTGATGGTCCAAGAGATATTGCTATAGGCCGAAAGAGACCTCTATGGGCTAGACAGACTATGGAAGAAGCAGAGAAGTATGCAACTCCTAGAGGCACATTCAGAGAAAGCAAAAGACCACAGAAGTTTCCAGGCTATGTAGCATTGATGAGTCATATCATTGAGTTTGAGCCTTCAAGTGTTGAGGAAGCATCAAGTTAGCAGGTATGGAGAGATGTTATGGCTAAAGAATATCAATCTATTATAAAGAATGATGTTTGGGACATTGTACCAAGACCTGAAGGAAAATCAATTGTATCTTCCAAATGGCTTTTCAAGATCAAGCATGCAGCTAATGGAAGCATTGAGAAGTACAAAGCAAGATTTGTGGCTAGAGGATTCTCTCAGAAAGAGGGAATAGATTATGAGGAAACATTTGGTCCGATTGCTCATTATACATCCATCAGGACTATTATTGCTATTGTAGCAGCTAAGGGATGGAAGCTACACCAAATGGACGTAAAGACAACATTCCTTAATGGTGTGATTGAAGAGGAGGTGTACATTGAACAACCAGATGGGTTTTTGATTCATGGAAAGGAATCTCATGTATGTAGATTCAAGAAGGCATTGTATGGCCTTAAACAAGCTCCTCGTGCTTGGTATGAAAGGATTGATAGATACTTGATGAGCTTGGGCTTCTCCAAGAATGATGCAGATTCAAATCTTTACTTCAAGGTAGTTGATGGTGAGGCTTTAATCTTGGTTCTTTATGTTGATGATTTATTTCTTACTAGAGCAGAATATCTCATTGTCAAATGCAAAAAGGAGTTAGCTTCTAAGTTTGAGATGAAGGATCTAGGCTTTATGCATTACTTTCAAGGATTGGAAGTATGGAAAAGACCCAATGAGATTATTCTGAGTCAAGGAAAATATACTATAGACATCTTGAAGAGATTTGGGATGATGGATTGCAAATCTATGTCTACACCGATGGAAACAAATTTGAAGAAGTTGAGTGAGTCTGCAGCTAGTTCAGATCTGGTAGATCCTACCATGTACAGGTAGTTGATTGGATCGTTGATGTATATAGTCAATACTAGACCAGACATTTGCTATGCAGTGAGTGCTCTCAGTCAGTTCATGTGTGAACCAAGGCAAATTCATCTAGTTGCAGCTAAGCATATCTTGAGATACTTGTGTGGCACAGTTGGATATGGCTTGAGATATACTTCCAATGTAGATCTAAAGTTACAAGGCTATTTTGATTCTGATTGGGCCGAGAGTGTAGCTAACAGAAAGAGCACCTCTAGATGTTGCTTTAGCTTGGGGTCTGCCATGATTTCTTGGTGTAGCAGGAAGCAATCTTCAGTGGCTCTAAGCACTGCAGAGGTCAAATATATTGCAGGATGTGTAGCAGCTCGAGAAGCAATGTGGCTTTGGAAGCTCCTTGTAGGATTGTTTGGACAATCATTGGAGCCAACTATTATTCATTGTGACAATCAAAGCTATGTGAAGCTCTCTGTCAATCCAGTGTTCCATGACAGAACAAAACATGTAGAGATCAAATACCATTACATTAGAAATATGGTACTGAGGAAAGCTATTCAACTGAGGTATATCTGCACTGATGATCAGACGGCTGATATTCTCACCAAGCCTCTCTCCAAAGTGAAGTTTGTGCATTTTCGAGACAAGCTTGGAGTTGTGGAGAATGAAGCCCTTGCTGAGAGGGAGACTCAACATCATTGATTTGTGTTATCTACAATAATGCATTTTTCTCTAAGACGGAGAAATTTGAGGTGAAAGCCCTTGTCCATCTCTGAGACGGAGATGTGGTTCTTTCCACCCTCTAGGAGTAGCCATGGTGGATGTCATGTTGAGAGACTCCATGACAACATCACGTTGAGATACTCCGTGATGATTCCCTTGTATTTGTGTTTATCCACACATGGGAGTAGCTATGGTGGACATCATGTTGAGAGACTCCATGATGACATCACATTGAGTGACCCCTTGATGGGCACTTGTACTCATGTTTCTTTCCATACATGGGTGTAGCCATGATGGACGTCATGTTGAGTGACTCCATGACAATATCACGTTGAGTGACTCTATGATGAACTCTTTTCCACAAATGGGTGTAGCCATTGTGGGTGTCATGTTGAGAGACTCCATGACATTGGATATCGAGAAAGATACCTCCCTAGCTAAGAGAGAGTGTTAATGAGTAGCGACAGGAGATCTTTCTCCCACGATTTCAAGAATAAATAATAAATAAATTTCAAATATTAAAAGAAAGGGGTCGACTTGCTATATTTATTATTTTATTTTTTTATTGAAGCTGACTTATTCAACAGTCGCATTGGTTAATGGACAAGGCCGACCTTTCATGAAAAGGCGCCTTGATATGTATAAGTATAAGGAGACTTCTATTCTTTATTCATTCAATTTCAATTCAAGACAAGTTCGCACTATAGGAGGAATTCACACTTACAGCAGATCGGACTTTTGCTTCAAGAAGATCGATACAAAGGGAGACTTCATATCTGTTATTCATTTGCATCTAAGAGAGGTGCTTTCTCTTGATATTGGCCTAGTGTTTGGCCAAGATTGTAAGCAGATTTTTGCTCTTCTTGTTATAATATAAGAGATCTAATTGTTGCTAGGTTTTTCTCCCTCGAGAAGGAGGGTTTTCCCAGGGTATTTGTTGTGTCATTGTGTTCATTATTTTATTATTGCTGCTTATCTTCATTTCTGGTCTAAAACTAACAACAAGAATAGCAAGTTAAACTCAAAAAAGGCATCGAGTTAACTGCTGCTTTTAGTTCTATTCTTGGAAATCTTTGCTGCCCTAAAAGGTGACTCACTAATTGATATTTTGGGAAACTATATCTGCCAAAAAGCTGGTAACAGCATCCTTGTCTTCTTCCGTCTTCCAAAGCACACAAATCGAGCACTGGAACCACATGATGCAACTCAATTTCGAATGTTCTCAAGTAATCATGGAGCAACATTGATTTGGTCCTGATTTCTATTGGAGAAAACTACATGCATAAAAACTTGAATTTTGACTATGAACACGCCTATGTTCAGAAAAGTTTTGCGCAAACTGCTAAAAATAAGTTGCTAACTTTTCTCCAAAAAGCGGATTCCTTGAAAAAAAGCTAAGGTCTAGGTTTTGTAGGCAATCACATTCTTAGTTGACCCAGTTCGTTAGATTTTGAAGAAACTGAGAGCTTCCCGAAAAAGCGTTGAAAAAGTGGATTTTTGGAAATATTAAATTTTAAATTTCCCAATCTTCAAGAGGAGCAAAAAGTAGATGGACCTAGATCGATGAAAACTGAAAAAGCTTACCACCTTTTTCTGAAATGCGATGCCCAAGAAGATTGGACCATGAAAAAGCATGCCTCTATGCTTCCTAATCCCGAATCCATGAAGAACAGTAAAAAAGCACTCTGTTTGAGCCTCCAAATCTTGATGAGAAGAAAAAGATATGTTTCTTCATCTGGATACCAACCTGCAAAATGTGAAGAATGAATGCCAAAAGGTTTCTTAAATAGAGTTTGAAGACAAAAAATCACTTTCTTCACAAAGCCCTAAAATTTGAAGTCTATCCATGAAGATAGAAACTTTGTTTGCAAAAATCTGAGTCCGTTTGCACGTGCAATGATGAATTCCTCCTTTGTAGGGAAAAAAAGCATGTGCGTGAGGATGCGTTCTTGAGCAATGAATAACGGAAGCTGAAAAATGGTTAAGGCATGAGATGCTAGGCACCTTGACTAGACAGGGGCACCTAGAAATCCCACACTTAGCATTTTTTCTTCATTTTTCAACACTTGCTTGCTTCTACTTTTGGTGCGGCTTGCCTCCGACTTAGACAAGCCAGCAATCTAACGTTGCCAACTAATAAAATTTGTTTGACCATGGCAATCTCATGTTTGACCACTACTGAAGTGATCTCCAACTTCATACCGGTATCCGACATCATCTGATCATGATTACGAACTCTCAAAATATCGACAAAGACTAAATTGGTAACAAGGCATGTCGGAGTCAAAAATATTCAAAGGCATGAAGACTTGGGCGCCCCTAGCTAACAGGGGCACCTAGCATTGCCATCCTTAGCCATTTTTTCACAATTTTCAAATTTTCTACTTTCTTTGTTTCGCATGTTTCCACTGGAAGCTAGTGACCTCAGTTCGGGAGTCATTTCCTACCAAACAATGAACAACAAGAACTGATAGATAGTCAATCAGGCAAGCCTAATCATAACTTAGATGAATTATACCCTTTACCAACCCCCAACACTACATCTGACTGATTTTCTGAGAACCTGAATTAGGCTAACGAAGGAGTTTGATAAATCTTTGAACAAGGCGAAAAATATTCCAAGTGTTGAGAAGTTAGGTGCCTCTCCTTGACAGGGGCGCCTAGACATCCCAGACTTAGTCATTTTTTAGTGATTTTCAATTTTTCTTTCGTTTTCTTCATTTTTCCACAAAACGCCATTGTTTGATTTCCATTTTTCGCTATCTGACGGACCCTCGGCACTAAATGATGAGTCAACTAAGGAGCCTGAACATAACTGAGGTGATCTCCTGCTTTTCCCAACCCTAGAAACTGCTTTTGACTGATTTTCCATGTAACCAAATTGGGCTGATGAAGAAATTCGCACATTTTCCGAGAAAATGGAAAAATTGACTAAGGCATGAAAGCCTAGGCGCCCCCCTTGGACAGGGGCGCCTAGCATTGCTAGAGTTAGAAAATTTTTCACAAATTTCAACTTTTTTCCTTTGCATTCTCCGTTCACTGTTCTACATGCATCATTTGTCGTTCATCGTTGTCTGCACAGTATTTGAGACTTTGAATCTAACCCCTGGCAGCTGACCTTCCTCCATTGATGACTTCGGAGCTCATGCTTTTCCCTCTGAAAAAGCAAAATTGACCCACCAGAGAAGTCCTGACCTTTTGACGATTCTACCCAGACCAACCTAATTAGGAAGTATTTTTGACCAATCAAAATTAGTTAGAACCCTCCAAACAAAGATTTTATTTTAAAAAAAATTCTATTTTTAGAAAGTTTTGCCAGCATCCATTTGACAACAAACCTAGAAAACCTTGACTCAAGTCTATTTTTAGAAACTTTCTATTTTTAGAAATTTTGACTTTTGATGACAATTTTTTACAAGACTTTGACCACTCTTTACAAAATGCCTTAATGAAGCAAATTTTTTGATTGGGCACAACATAGTTTTTCTACAAATAGGGACAAAGTAGCTTTAAAGCAGTACTCGGAATATTTTATTATTAGTAGATATCTAAAAGGTACCTTTGTGAGCTTATAAATAAGTGCTTTAAGCACACAAGTTAAAATTAGTGGATGTGAAGCTTATGCTGCAAAAATTGATTTTCAACCAAAATTATTGTGTTATTCAATGATTGCATGCTTGTAATTTCATTAAGTAAATTGACAAGAGATTACATTTAGTCAAGCTTTGTGTTGGTAAGATTTATTTTCAATTTATTTCATGAAATCATGTGCTGTCCATTTGTTTTACTGTTTCCTATTAATCTGAATCTATTGGTCTCTCCTTTAGCCCATAGTACGGATTCTTATGTTTTCCATTCAATATATCTTCAATCCAATAGAATACCAATCTCTACTTCATGACAAAATACTCACTGCCTGACCCTTATAAAGTAACCCATCATGGCTCCTTCATCTATAGAGGCTGAATATAGAAGTGCAACAGAATTGTTGGCGTAACAACTAACACCTTTGGAGTGCAAGTTGGTATGGACAGCTATGCACACTATGCAATGAGTGCTCTTCAAATTAGGAGGGGAAGCTCCCTCGTTGTGACAAAAGTACTTGAAAAGGGAAAAGTAAACTAAACTATATCCTGTCTTTTTGTCTCAGCTGTAGAGGTACAAGGCTTTCACGAAAACTCTATACGTTGCAGCTAAGTATTTTCTGGTTTTGCTTAACTACAACTCACAAAACTAAGTAACTTAAACTATCCAATCCCCTCAAGAATTCAGAGCATGAGGAAACAGAGCAGGAATGATTATCTGACGATAAGCCTGGTACGAACTCACAACGTGAAGGCAAGGTGGCACAACTATCTGCTTGTCTGAATAGGCTTATTGGAAACAACAATATACAATAAACTGAGTACAAATTCTCAACTTGAAGGCAAGGTGGCACAACTATCAGCTCAATCTGAATAAGTTTATTATTCACACACATCACACGATAACCAAGTACAGATTCTCAACTTGAAGGCAAGGTGGCACAACTATCAGCTCAATCTGAACGAGTTTATTGAACACAAAACATGAAGGATAGCCAACTAAGATAAGAAATTGCATAGGCGAGACACACATACAATCTACGATCAAACTAGCCACTATATGTAACTAAAGCAAGAATTCACCATCATAATTGCATGAAACCCATGTGGCATAACAATTCATCACAATAGTAAATACTCATGAACAGATACAGAACAAGCAATATTACAGACAAGGTAGGCACAGCATATATTTCTCTCTCGTGCAAAAGTTATGTACAAATGAGCAAAAGCTCTTATTTATAGAAATCAAAAGGTGTAGGGAACCCTAAAATCACCTTGAGTCAACTATAGTCTTGCAATGCATGCAAGATTTATTGCTAAATCCTAATAAAGTAAACTATACAGTTAACTGGAAAGCTACCATCAGTTAACCGAAAACCCTAATCTATGTGGACCATGTGCAATCATGCATGTCCTTATTGAAATCAAGTTAACTGGAACAATACCATCAGTTAACGTAAATCCTAAATACAACTCCAAGTGAATAAAGCTAATCTCATAATAGATATGCATGAGATGAGACAACGAGTTAACTTGAAAAGATAACACCAAGTTTAACTCCTGTGTTTAATGTCTATCCTGAGAGGTGGGAACTGAAGTCTACCAGCCGTGATCTCGAGCAAACAACCCGTCCACAAGGTTGTGACTGCATCACTATCTGGGAGACGTCACATGTCTTAACTGTCAATTCACTTTGCTTGTCAACAACTTGAGCAATCTTGGAAATCTTTGCACACTCAAACTAGCATTTCACTGACTTATAACTTTGGCGGCTCCGTAACTGAAGTGATGGCCACTATCTCTTCTGCAGCTTGATGCTTTTGACGCTTCTTACATTTTTCACACTTTTCTTGACGAAACTGCGAAGTTTGACCGTGAACACTCTGGTTGTGAGAAATGCCAATGAACTTGCTGCACACACAAAATTCCAACGGTATCAACCCTCTAAACTGGCTTTGGAAGAAAATCGGCCATACGAGGCATGCAACCATATGGATTTGAGTGACTACGCCTGTGAACCCTCTAAATGCACTTGATACAAATCGGTATCAGTTTTATGATGAAATCATGAATTAAGACCGATTTGGTCTTGAATTCAATCTGTGTGAACTGCACTCTGAAAAGCTCACCTGTTGACTGTAAACACGACTATGTTCTGACAACTTTTCTGGAAAGCTAAAAATACCCTGTTGAGGCTAAAAATAGCCTATCGAAGAGCAATTTTCACAGAAAAATATGAGATATGGGTTTTGTCCAGAAAAAGATTCTAAGACAACCCAGAACGTCAGAAATGCGAAAATTTGACTTCTACTTGACCATGCAAGGAATTTTCAGTTGAGAAAATTAGAGCCTCTAGAATTGATGCTCTGGAGTAAATTTTCCTAAAAAATTCTGGCACATGGGTTTTCTCGAGGAAGCTATTCTGAATCAACCCAGATGATTTGTTTTGTCAAAAACTGCCAGTTCTTCAAACATGCGAGAGAATTTAAGACAAGAAAATAGAAGAATTTGAGAAGAAGAAAGACGTTTTTTGATGTTATCTTTTGCCAAAATCGCCACTCTGCCTTGAAATTTGCTGATAATTCTGACTTCTACCTGCAAAGAAACTGTTTTGATGTCTTCTCCAATGATTGTTGATGAGAAATTCACCCAACTCTAAAGGAAATTCGCCTTTGCTCTGAAGAATTACGAATTTGCTCAAGCTGTGTGAATGAAATATGACGCCATGCTTGAATTAATAGAGCAAAGTCGCACCATAAAGGTGACTGCAAGATTTAAAACCTCAACTAAAAATAGAATTGCTCTGATTGGACCCCCTCCAGTTGAACTCTTACTGAGTTAGAGTTTGGATTTAAAATAATAATAAAATAATATTCACCATGCAATTTGAAAATAAGCATCAAAAAGGTGCCCCTTTGAAGAAAATCGCCATTTAATACTTAAGCATGTAAAATAAATATTTAATACTATTTTAATCAGTTGACAAACCGCATTGAGCTCTTGGATGGATTCGGCGAACTTTACTGATTTCGAAAAGTCCTCATTTGTCCTCATAGGTGTCCATTTGCTCAAGATATTACGCTTTTTATTAACTTCCTACTTTGTAGCTGACTACAAAGTTACAACTGGCCATATTCAACCCTGATTTCCGGCTGACCGGATGATGCTGATAATGAACAAGGATATTCATTGCGAAGCCTACAGAGCAAGGAAGAAATGTCTGTTGGGAGTCATCATTGCAAAATCCATCATTTAACACCTCAAAAAATAAGGTGCCCTTGATTAAATTGATTTTCAAGCATCAAACTTGGCCATTTCTTTATTCTTCCATCTGACGCTTCAAACGGTTGCTGACGACGAACAGTAAACCCTACTGACTGGATGATAGGCTCACTGTGTAACTAGAAGTATTCCGCATCCAACGAATATATGCAAGGTACCTGAAAGCTGCATTAAGGACCCCAAAAGTAAGGGCACCCCTAGCCTAAAAATGCTCAAACACCATTTTGACAAAAGTACAGCTCTCAACCAAATGCCCTTCTTTGACCTCTGATATTGAGAGTTGGGATGACCTGATTCGCTCACCATCTGTCTCAATGCGTAGCTAGAAGGATCTAGGACAGATGTCTCTCGAGGTGACGAAGCAAGAAAATTGCTTCTAAGACCTCAAAGAGAAGGGCGCCTTTCCCAAGATGGAATAGACGACCGGACTTGGCCATTTTTTGAGCTGTCTTTGTTTTTCAGTATTTTGTAAAGACCTCGCACGTACGAGCGTTTGCCAAATCCCGGACGCTGACAGCTAGGCTCGTTGGATAGCTGGAGTAATTGCGCACAAGTCTCGTGAAGACTTCGAACGTCAATAACCTCATTTGACAGGCCTAAAGGCTAGGCGCCCCTGGCCTATAGAGGCTACAGTGAATATTTCATATTTCTCCACCCTTTGATTTACGTGCCTGGTAAAATCCCTGTCACGATCTTTCAGAATATCGGATTGACAGGCTAACTAGTGCGTTGCGAAATAGGACTAAGGTAGCACAGATGTCAGGAAGACCTCATCTGTAATTTCAATCATCTCAAGGGTCATTTTGAAGGGCGCCCCTGAGCTACAGGGGCGCAATTTCATCAATTGAGAAATTTATGTGATATGAACTCTCCTCGTAATCTCGTCTTCTGTCGCTGACTACCGGAGCTCTGGGACTCGGATGATTGCATTCGATAGCTCATCAGATAGGCAGACTAGTCGCGAAGAGATCAAATGCATCAACAATCAGGAATACCAAGATCTAACCCCTCTTTAAGAAATGCGCCCTTGAGCTACAGGGGCACAAAAGTTGAAAAATGACAAGCTTCTGCAATCTACAACCTCTGGAATCCTCAACTTCTGACGTCAGTTACCGGAGTTACGAGCCTCGAATAGCCTCGCAGGATAGCTCATCGGATAACTGGGGTAATTCTGAAAAGATTGACTGTGTTCATGAGCATATGCCACAAAATCTAGGCCTTCAAAAAGAAGGGCACCCCTGTGCTACAGGGGCGCAATCTTGCTTTTACCTGAGAAATCTTCATAAATTGATCACTAAAATCTTCGTCTTGGTCACTAAAATGACCATGCCAAGGTATAATTATCATCGTGAAATACCTCGTTCTGAGTCTCCAATTCAGGTTTTGATCAATGGATACTGCTTTTGACTGACACAACACTGACCAAACTCCATGCTTGATATTGCCCAAAAACAGTATTTGACATCATTTTAGCAAGGTTTAGACTCTTTTAAGCAAAATGCCTTGATGAAGCAAAAAATTTGGTTTGGGTACAACAAGAATCATCAAAGGAATCAATGTGGCTAATAAGGTTATCGGATGAGCTTCATATGGGTACTCATGAAAATATCACTTTATAATGTGATAGCTAAAGTTGTACTGTTCTTGCCAAAGACTCCAATTGAACATCAAAGAACAAAGAAAATCAAAGTTCATGGCCACTTTATTTGAGAAAAAATCTCTCAATCATGAAATTACTCTCCAATTTTGTTAGAACAATTATCAATTGGCAGATATATTGTGATCATGGAGACCTAAGCTTAAATCCCAACAACCACTCAACAAAACCTCTATGCAATGCCTTTATTACAATTATTGGCCTCAAGGAGTTGACATTGAGGAGTAGTGTTCATGACAATGACACCTAATAGTGGTTGACAATGCTTGTAAGACCTAAGGGCACTTGTAAAACCTACAGTCATTGATAAGACCTATGGGCATTTTACGTGCTTTATATGTAAAACCTCCAGGAATTATGTATATCTTCCTTTATATTCCTTCTTCCATTCGTTAAATCATTGCACATAAAACCTACAAACATTATTATTGTGACAAGAAACTAAGAGGCTATTTTGAAGAGGCTTGGGCTCCAATAGAAACTTTATAAGACCTCTTTTTTGCATCATTCTAAGGAAACTGTGATCTAAATCATGACAAGAGGTTTATCATGTAGTCCAAAATACAAGCTCTTCATCTTGATATATATTTTATCCCTGTGGCATGCTTGTCAAAGAAGTCCTACATTATTGAGGAGCTTTACTTTTTCTTTCTAAAAGAAATTGATAGCATGAACCCCCTTTGAACATTATAGGGGAGTATTAGAGCATAATGTTTATTAGGGGACCACATTTAATATAAGTGCTCATAAATAACATTTATTAGACTCTAATAAGGTTTAGGCTTATTAAATATTAATATGAATTTGGTCATATTAAGCTAAGGGGTAAATTTATAAATTTTTACAAATGTTTAATTTATTTATTAATTAATTTAATAACCATAAAGTTATAAGTTGAAAGGTTGTGACCTAAACACCAACCCCTTGGATTATTTAAATATAGGTAGTCACATTGAAAATATATCACACTATGGAAATGTTGCATACACATTGTTGTATATGAAAGGTAAGATTGCAGGAGAGATTATTTATGCAGTGTATATATATATGTGAGGCCATTATGGAAATGAGAATAAGAAGATACTATACTATATAGGTTTTTTTTATGTCTTTATTTGTATAGACTTATTGGAAATTTCCTCATTTATGGGTGAAGCTTTATGGCTTTTTTCTTTAAAGGTTTTCCCATGTAAATAATTTGTTAACTGTGTATATTATCTATTATTGCTATTCTAATCTCGTTTATTTTTATTTCTAATGGTTAGTTTCCTAAGATCCTATTTTTAACGTATTCAAAATCTGTAGCTCAAATCTAAAAACTAGTGTAATTCAATGCTTATCAATCTAGAGAACATACTTGTAAGTAGTTATCCTCTCCATAGTGTGAATGTTTCCATATCTATCAAAGAATTTAAGAGGATCTAGGGCCACATTTCTTGGCTTATTATTTTTTGTTAGTCTTATCATCTTATGTTACAACATCTATAAAAGTGTTTTATTAATAGTATATGGAATTGTTTATTTATTTATGGATTTCTAAGAATGTTCTCTCATATGAAATTTCTTGATTGTAGGAATTGCATTTAAGTGAGAATGCAACCAGACTTATGAGATCTTAAATGTAATTTTGGTTCTCTATTCTAAATTGATTCATATCTAGCCTTTACGGCTGGATTTATGCCCATTGCTTTAAGTTTTGACTCTATAAACACTATGTTACAGGTTCATCCCTATATACCTGTTGGTTTGGATACGGTTTGTTTTGGCTTCGGATACTAGTACGGTCTAGGTGGGGTGCGATTAGGGTCCAAGATTTTCCTTGTGGGTTCATCCCAGAAGAACCTGAAAGAATCTATGACGCATTTTGTAATTTTATCTTCATTACGTCACAAGGTTCACTGATTTTATATGTGCTTGGTTCTTAACGAGATGTTTGCAGGGGTGTTTGAAGATTGCTTTGAGCTCCATTTTGTTCCCCGCTTTAAAGAGTCAAGGGAGATGAAAGATTGTAGTGATGAATATAAGGATTGATAGAGGCCATCACAGATATAAAAGATTTGGACTATAGGTTGAAGATTTCAATATGCTTGAACTTCGTCTTCGATCTACGGGTGGCGATCACTATCCAGTTCCTCATCTAGGAAGCACAAGGAGTGAAAGCATGAACAGAGGGCGGAGTATCCACTCTGCTTGAATTGATTCTACAGATGCTCCACCACCTGTCTTCAGCCCTTCTATGAAAATATTATGTATCTTCATCTAACCAGCTCGGTCAACCTCCCCACTCTGCAACCATTCTCCTACCAGAGCCATCATTGGCACTGAAAGCATAGTAGAAAAGAAATTCACTGTAAAAACATTGAATCTATAATGTGTGCAACCAACTACAAAAAAACACCACTTGCCCCTCCAACCTCCTTTCCACTGATTCAGTTCGGGGATCTATCTACAACAAGCAAACCCAATAAAATTATACAATATTAACATTATATATAATTAAATAATAAATATATAAACGTTATATATTATTATAATTATAATATAATAATAAAATTATAAATAAAGTTAATATTAATAAAATTAATGTATAATGTTGTAATATAAATATAATAATATTTATTATTTTACATTAAAAATATTAAAAATATGTACATTACATCTAATATTTATTATTATTATTATTATTATGTGTGTGTGTGTGTGTGTGTTTGTACCAACAAACCCAAAACAAAGCCAACCCCAAAAAATTTTTGGTTGATTCCGCGAACCAAACCAGCAAACCCGAACCCGAACCGGTAACTTAGTGTAAACAAATGGATTGAGACATCAATTCTCTCTTGGCAACTAATCATGCTTTATAGAGAATGCATCCTTTGTTCTTTGTAAATTATCGTAAATTATGTCCTATCAGTTTGCATAAGCTCATTAATACTTAACTCTTACCAAATATTTTGAGAGTTTTCACTTGTTTTCTGATTAGGAGCTTTATGCATTGCTTGGGTTTTCTCAAGTTAAATATGAAGTAGGAAACTATAATTATAACTTCACATTTGGGGATGTTAATTTGTTTTTGCACATTTAGTTGCACTGTAACTTGATATTAATTTGTTGTTTAGAGATTTATGTCTAAAAGACTAGTAAGTCAATATAAGATGTACTTAGTGAAATCTTTGAGGTGTATCCTTATGCACAGGGTATGGCTAAGCAAAGTGAACATCTCAGTTTCATTTCTCTCTAAATATTCTATTAAATCTCTAAGAACACCCTCCTTGGCTTAATAGAGTCACAACTCTACAAAAGTTGCATGTTCTTGTAATTGGTGTAATGTCCCCTTCTCAGTCCTAAACTATCAATGACCATTAGCATATTTCTAGAGTCCCATAGGCAATTCAGAGGCGATTCATGGGATTCCAAGATTCTTGGAGGATTCTTGTTTGCATTTCTAGGCATAATTACAAAGGCTTGCTAGAGTTTTTTCTGGGTTTTCCTTAGTTTTCTAAGATCTTTGGTGGACAGTAACTACTATTTTTAGCACTTACTATTTTTAGTAAGTCACAGTTGCATCTCAGATTGTGCTAATTTTGAGTTTGGACACACTATTTTTAGCAATATGCTAATTTTAGTAAGTGTTATTTCTAGCAGTGGTCCTGGCAACAGTTTAGTGCAGGATTTCTATTTCTAGTAGTGGTGGCAGTTTCACTTGTTGGAGTCCTGATATTTGTGGCAATTTGAGCTTCCACCAACCTTGGAGTCAAAAAGGAAAAAATGGAAACTTAAGTTATAAAATTATTAAGTTCAAAAAGGCCCCTTGGACCTCCACGCCTAGCCTTGGTGAACTCAAGTTTTTTTTAAAAGATGTTATTTTTACTCATTCTCATGTGAGCACCCAAGATGAAGGTTTAAAGTGAAATTTAAATTGAATATTATTTTCCCAAGGAGGTTGTCCCTTTTGGAGGGAAAAGTGTTTGAAATTTTGGAGCTCTAATTCCTATATATACCTCCTACTTGCTCTCATTTGGTTTATGCAAACTTATGATAACAAAGTGTTTCCGAATTGTGAAGAGAATCCTTGGGCTTTGACGACGAAAAACCTCAAGGTTGGCTTCAATTTTGGAGTTGCAAGACACTCTCTAGCTAGACATTGGAGTAGCTCTATTGCAGGGGTTACCATTGAGCATGTTTGTGGTGATGGCTTTCATTTCTCTTTGTTTCTAATTGCTATGATGTTTTTTAGACATGTTTTGGTGTGGAGTGTTGATTGCAGCGTTGTAGGAGGCTTTTGGAGTGTTGTTTTCAGATTTTGGTGTTGTTGGTTCGAGTTTTTCCATAGCCCAGCTGTCCTACCTTTTCACTCACGCTGACTGGAGAACTTGGTAACTTTCTATGGGTGTTGGTTCATTGCATTTCTTGAACTTGGGCACTCCATTTGCAAGTTTTCAGATTTTATTATGAAGGTTCTGAATTTTGGGAGCTAGTCGCCCCTCTAGGGAGGCCGTACATTATGGGTGTGAGGGCACTTGCTGTTGCTGATTGCATTTTCACTGTTGTTGGGCTTCAAACCTGCCTTGGCCTTGTTGTTTATGGTGAATTGGGGGAGTTTAGACCTATCCTCTACCTTGCAAATGTTGTGGACGAGTTTATTGGTGATTTGGTGAGGTTGTGTGCTTTGGGGAGCTTGCTGATTTGCCATATCAGTCTGCTGTTATTTGTATCAGACCTGTAGCAGCAGCTTATTCGACCTTCTACCAACCTCCGGAGGCCTTGTCATTGAGGTATTATTGTTATATTTTGTGGGGCAGTTCTTATAATCTCATTGTAGCATCTTTTGGAGGGAGTTATGCTTCATGTTTTTATCATTTCTTTAACATAACAGCAGCATATGATGTTCTAAAGCATTTTCTAAATGAGATTATTGTAACACCATTGGTAGTCCCATTGGTGATTTGCTCTCGTATTCACTTGGCTACTTACCCCACTGAATAAGTGGTGCTCCTGCTGAATAAGTGGGAGTTTTACTGTACTTCATGTTATTCTCACTAAACAAGTGGAGGACTTTGCTTTGGATTGGTCGGCTTACACCAAGTGTTTATTTGCTTTGTTGTAATTCCCGCTAAATACGCAGATGATTTCCCTTCATGCATTTGGTTTGCTTACTTACCCCATTGAAGAAGTAGTTTGCTTAGAAGTTCAAGTATTGTAAGCCTTACCACCGTATGCTCTCATCTTGCCCACATCAAGCTCTGGGTGATCAGAAAGTGGAAGGCATTTACTCTTTAGTTAGCTTGATTTCCAATTAATGCAAAGATCCCCTTCTCGCCATATGCTCTCATCTTGCCCTCAATGGGACCTGGGTGATTAGAAAGTGGAGGGTTGCTTACTCAGTTTGTTTATCACTATTATTTGGCTAACACTAACAGGTGAAGTTTTTGAAAGAATTTGGGGTGTTTATCACAGTGGTATTAGAGTTAGTCATCCTGTCAGCCTATGCCTCACATTGCTTTTAGTTGCCAAAAATTCTCTATGAGTGATAGAGAAATCAGATACTATAACCATGAGCAGAAGAGACAACATTTTCAACCCCAAGTTCCAGTTGAGGAAACCTTCTCAAAAGTTCTCAAAGTTCGGCATCAGTGATAGATCAGTTGAAACCATGGAAAAAAGGGATAAGGGACCAGCCCAACCAAAGAGTCTAGATACTAGAGCAGATAGAAAGTTTGATTGCATGAGGGACATGATGTCACAATTGTTGGCTAAGATGAGCCAAAATGTGAGAAAAAGTGGTCGCAATATTGACATGACCAAGGGATCCGCTCCTAGACCTCTCCAACCGACCTTCACTAGAAGGGAGGAACCCCCAACCAACCGAAATTCCTATTGTTGATGAAGTGAGAAACAACTACATGGAGCATGTTACTCTTCCTGCTAAGATCTGAGAGATTTTGACACTGGATCAGTTCATGAATCAGAAGACGAAGAGAGGTGGTGGAAGATATGAGAACCATGGTCCCATGGCTCCAAGGGACTATCAGCAAGCCCTTGCGAAGGTGACTCTAGCCCACTTTGATGGTAGTGACAAGTGCACAACTAGAGCTTGTGTTACACCCCGATTGTATAGCTACTACTGCATAGGAAGTGCATTGTAATGTTTGAATCTTTTAGATGAATAAAACATATTGTTCTTGTGATCAATTGAATTGTGTCCTAATGATTGTCTCATTTGTCTAATACTTCTATTGATGTAATTCTTGAATGAATGTAGCATATAAGTTATGGAATAATGTTATTCTAACTTTCTATGATGTTTTATAGATACTGCCTTGTTTTGAGCATATAACTCCCGTTGTTGTGCCATGATGTGCAGGAAACAGGTTCATTCCTCCAGGCAGAGGAGAGATATCACTCGGGGAGGAGCTTGGTCGGGTAAATAGTAACGGGTACCAATTAAGCATACACACACATACTATAGATTGAGTAAGCCAAGTCTGTTTGTTGAGATAAGGGTAAGTCATCCATAGGCTTGTTTATTGACATTAGGAGTCTGAATTCACTTCTTTATGCTTTAGGAGTTATGATTGTTTAACGTCATACTTGCTATACCATGACCCATGTATGAATGATGTGAAAGATATGTGTTAGAGATTGATTGGGAATGCACATACATCTATACATTGTGTACACGTATCTATATGTACAGACATATCAATACATGTGTACGTTAAGCAGACGGATATGCTCATACACATGTGTCGACATGTATATACACATACATACGTATACACAAGAATATATTTGTATACATTCCGCCTGATGTCTGAGGTGAAAATAATATTTAATATTATTATCTAGGAAATTTACATATATATTTATGTATAAATGTATAAATTAATGATGTGATTATATTTGAGGATATATACATAAATACATAAATACCTGTGTAAATATATTAGATATTTATATATTTAAAATATATGTATTAATATTAAGGTAATATGTGCATGTATATAAATATATATATTGCAATGTTAATATCGAAAAATATATATATATTTATATATATAAAAATATTAACACTTAATTAAAATACATATATAATAAAAATATATAAATGTATGATATTGAAATGGAAATTGTATAAATTTAAATGACACTTTATTTTAAAGTATAAAGTGGAAATCGAAATTTGGAAGGAGAAAGGTTATTTCAAGAATAGATATTACCTTAAAACAATGGGAATCGTTTTACTCTATGAAGATAAATATTATGTATTTTATTCTACCTTACTTTGTAATTTCTTTGAAAAGAAATAGTTAAAGTTGTAAATTGACATGTTATGTTTATGAAATTGAAAGGAATTTTTTTATCAAAATAGCATGGTACTCTTTTATTGTGATGTTTTTTTAAGTTTTAAATTTGACGTACAGGTTTGGTCGTCACAGCTTGGGTCGAAAAGTTGGACAATTATCTTTCATTGAGGCCAATGCCAGAGTTAGATGCCATCAAATTTGCCACTCTCCACTTGGATGGAGCTACCCACGAATGGTGGTATAATGGTTTGGTTATTCTTGGCCATAACCTTGTTGATACCTATGATGAGTTCACTAACAAACTCATCGAAAGATTTAATAAGGATCCTGAGGTGAAATTTCGAGAGCTAGCCGAGTTGAAACAACATAATTCACTTGATGCGTAAATTTCTCATTTCCAGAGGCTTTCTATGATGGTGCCCAACATCATTGAAAGAAGACTTGTAGTCCTTTTCACTGATGGAACCATTGAAAGGATGGGTGAAGGCCTTTGACCCACCAACTCTACCAGAGGCTATCAGAAAAGCAATAAGTATGGAGTTGGCTGCCCCTAGGCCAAAATTTCAATCAAAGCCCTTTTCACATAGGAAGGATAAGAGGCCATTTCATAAGGATACAAATCAGACTAAGAAGTTTCCTTCTCGGATGGATGATGACCTCCGAAATGAGCTCCGAAGAAAGAAAGTATGCTTCACTTGCAAGGAACCGTAGGCACTAGGACACAAGTGCTTCGAAAGAGGCAAAATCTCACCATATGGAGGTGTATTTTGTTGATGAATCAATGTCTGATATATCAGAACAACAATCAGATTTGGAAGAAAATGATGAAGAGGTCCCAAAAGAGGTGGAAGAAGACCAAGAAAGTGGGGGTGCATTTTCCCAACTTTCTAGCTTTCAAAAGAATGAGTCCTTTCGAGTTCATGGTGTACTTTGTGGGCAGCATATTGTTGCTCTGATTGATATAGGAGCAAATCACAATTTCATTGACGAAGGGCTAGTAGCCAAGAGAGGCCTCAAAACTAAAGAATTTTAAGGTTTCAAATTCATGGTGGC
The DNA here is from genome assembly GCA_007258455.2 of Sequoia sempervirens. Taxonomy (NCBI): domain Eukaryota; kingdom Viridiplantae; phylum Streptophyta; class Pinopsida; order Cupressales; family Cupressaceae; genus Sequoia; species Sequoia sempervirens. Next base: position 15,050 of record VDFB02373190.1, on the reverse strand, counting down.
GGATGGCTTCACAATCACTGGCACCTGCAAGATTTCTAACATGTCTATGCAGTTGGGCAATTATGAAGTCAAAGATGACTTCTATGTTGTGAGCATTGGTGATACGGATGTAGTTCTTGATCCAGTGGCTACGATCTCTTGGAGAGATCACTTTAAACCTTCAAACCGTGGAGCTGAAGTTTACATCAGAAGGGAAGAAGGTGGTTTTGAGAGGGATGTCCAATGGAGGCCCTCGCTTAATTTCCTTCAAAAGGATGGAAAGGCTGATTCGGCATGATATAGTAGAGTGGGCAGCAAAGTGTGTGATCATGCCTTCCAATCCTCCAAAAGATAAGAGACATTATCATCCTGATGTGCAAGCTTTACTCTCCAAGAGAAGCAAGGTGTTTGATGGCATTCCTCCTGGGAGAGCTCTTGAAAGGGGGATTGAGCATGTGGTTGAGTTTGAAGAAGGAGCAAAACCAGTCATCACTACTCCATATCGGCATCTGAAAAGGCACAAGGATGAGATAGAGAAAGCCATCAAAGAGCTCTTGGAGATGGGTCACATCTGCCCAAGCAAAAGTCCTTTAGCTTCTTCAATGGTTTTGGTGAAGAAGAAGGATGGCACTATGCGCATGTGCATAGACTACTGGGCCCTCAACAAGAAAACAATCAAGAACCAATATCATATTCTGAGGATTGATGAGCTACATGGAGCTGTTTACTTCTCTAAGATAGATCTCAGATGAGGCTATCATCAAATCAAAATGAGAGAATAAGACATAGAGAAGGCTTCCTTCAGATGCCACTTTGGGCCTTATGAGTTCTTATTCATGCCATTTAAGTTGACTAATGCACCCACAACCTTTCAGCCTTGCATGAACAGGGTGTTCAATAAGCAATTGAGGAAATTTGTGCTAATCTTCTTTGATGACCTCTTGATTTACAGCAAATCGTAGGAAGAGCACCTGAGACACTTGGAGGAGATGCTTAGCATTTTGGAGGCTAAATCCTTGTTTGCCAAAGAATCCAAATGTCAGTTTGGAATGACCGAGCTTCTCTATCTTGGTCATGTGATCAGCTCTAAGAGGGTCAGTGAAGATCAAGAAAAGATCAAGGCTATCTTGGATTGATCACCACCAGAAAACCTCACTCAGTTGAAGGGGTTTTCTAGTCTTTGTGGGTTTTACAGAAGGTTTGTGAAGTGCTATTCTCAGATGACTGCTCCTCTCACAGATCTCACCAAAAAGGGGGAATTTACTTGGTCAGAAATGCACAAAAGGCCTTCAATCAGTTCAAGCACCTTATGAGTTCATGTCTCGTATTGGCTATACCAGACTTCTCCAAGCCTTTCAAGTTGCAATGTGATGCTTCAGGAGAAGGTATTGGTGCTGTCCTCATGCAAGACAAGCATCCTATTGTCTTTGAGAGAAGAAAATTGAGGGGTGTAGAGAGGACATACTCCATTTATGACAAAGAGATGCTTGCTATCATGCACGCCTTGGCCGAATTCCAGCAATATTTGGTTGGAGGCAAGTTCATTGTGAAGACTGATCATAACAATCTTAAGCACTTCTTGCATTAAAAGGATCTTAATGATAGGCAACGGAAGTGGGTGACTAAGCTTCAAGCTTAAGATTTGAAATAGAGTATGTCAAAGGGAAGAATAACATAGTGGTCGATGCCTTGTCAAGAAGGCCACATTTGAGCTCATTGGTGGAGATTATAGCTGATTGGAAGGAGCAGATCATTGCAGAGTATCATAAGAACTCCTTTCCCTCTGGCATAATTGATGGTACCTGCATGATGAAAGGTACAAGTTGGTGAATGATTTGATATTATACAAGGAAAGAATCTTCCTGGTGCTAAAATCAAAGCTCAAAATGAAGGTGCTCCAATCATTCCGTGGCGTTCCCTTGGTTGGTCACCAAGGTTATTTCAAAACATACAGGTAGATTCGGGAGAGATTTTCATGGAAGGGGCTCAAGGATGAGGTCCTTTGCTATGTTAAGGAGTGTCAAATCTGGCAACAAAACAAAAATGAGCACACCTTTCCTACTGGTTTATTGCATCCCTTGCCCATTCCTAATCAAAAATGCGAAAGTATATCCATGGACTTCATCACAGACTTGCCTAAGGTGCAAGGGAGAGATTGCATATTCATAATTGTTGATAGATTGACGAAGTTTGCTCACTTTTTTTCCATTAACACCACATTTACAGAAGCTCAGGTTGTTGATTTGTTCTTCAGAGAGGTGTTCAAATTGCATGGGCTGCCCAAGAACATTGTGAGTGATAGGGACAGCAAGTTCCTAAGCACATTTTGGCAAGAGATTTTCAAATTGAGTGGTATAGTGCTCACTCCAAACACTAGTTATCACCCACAAATGGATGGGAAAACTGAGATTGTGAACAAGTGGCTTGAAGGATATCTCAGAAATTATGTTTTAGGGCAGCAAAAGGCTTGGGTGAGATGACTCCATTTGGGAGAGTACTGCTATAATTCTTCATATCACATGTCCATCAAAATGTCTCCATTCATGGCTCTGTATGGGTACGAAGCTCCTAGCTTCATTGATTTTCTTTTTGGTGACAGTAGAGCCCCTCAAGCGAGGGATATATTGCAGTAGAGTCACGATATTTTGAAATCTTTTAAGGACAATCTTCATCATGCCCAAAATCAACAGAAGATGTATGCTGATCAGCAACGTATTCAAGATGCATTCGAGGTTGGAGATATGGTCTATCTGAGAATTCAACCATATAGGCAGTCTACTCTCAAGAAGAGTGAAGTAGAGAAGCTTAAGCCACGTTTCTATAGGCCTTTTAGGATCTCCAGGAAAGTCGGAGAGGTGGCTTATGAGTTGGAACTACTAGAAAGTAGCAAGGTTCACAATGTCTTCCACGTGTCACACCTCAAAAAGGCACTTGAGCACAATATTGTTGCTTCTACTGAGTTGTCTCCATTGGATGAGGGACAATTAGTTTTGATTCCTGAGGCAGTGATTGATTTCAAAGAGCGCTCCTTCAGGAGGAGGTCCTGTTGATGTGATTTTTGTGACCGCACCAATCAGCAGAACAAAATAGTCCGAAGGCTACTCCGTTCTCTCTTGATCAAAGTATTCCGTGCACTAAGATTGCAAGAAAGTTCGCACGTTCAACTCCAAGGTTCCGAAATACTTAGAATACCCTCAGTTAGTTTGATGTGAATTGCTGTTTTCACGAGGGGACTTACACAATTGTTCAGGATTCTTGCAGTTAACAGTAAATCGATGATTAGAAGGGATTTGTATAATGCGGATGATTTAGCAATAAGTACGTTTTCCTAAAACTAACCAAAGATGAACGGAAAATAAATGAGTGTAAGGGAAGTTCTAAATTGTATGCAAGATATGTGGAGCTCGATTTCAGCAGACTTCGACCGAATTTCACCTAGCCTCACGTTGGACAGCTTCAACAAAATTGGTGCAATCTTCAAAGGGATAGCAAAAGATATTCAGATTACAATTTAGCATACATATACCATCAAGACGACGCATATAAGCATACAAATTACAATCAAAGTTAAATTCAAGATAATTTCCAGTCGACCACGCAAGGCGAGCTTGTCATTAACAAGTTGCTAGTGGTATGGAATGAAATGAAGCTACTTCAATAGAACACCACACATCCAAAGTAAACTACTTGCATGAAATGAAAATTATGCTACTTGGATCCGAAAGGATGAAGAGACCTTGCTAGCTATCCATGACAAAGACGAATTCCACCATCAATGAAAAGATCTATTATTATGAAAGTTTTACACAACAATCTCTACAAAAGTTTTCAAAGGGAAAACTTTCTTTCTTCTCCACACTATGCTATGCTAAGCTACAAAATTATACTACCACTCTCTGCTCTAGTCTCTAGTCTGATGTCCAATCTAATTCTAATGAGGTACAAATGAGGGGGACTCCCCCTTTTATAGATAGCCCAGTCCAATGGACGGCTAAGATTACAATCAAAAGAGTGGCTAAGATTAAGCCACCTCAGCCCTAACCCTAAAAACTGCCAGAATGGGGAGTGGTGTAATAAATGAGCAAAGATTCCCACTCACTCCCAAAAATAGTAAAGGCAATTAATGCCCACAATCAGTCTTCTAGAAGATCATCGTCCAGTAGTGCATTCCCATTCTCCTTCTCTCTGGCTACAAACTCAATGAACCTGCCAAGTACAGCCTCAACCTCCTGAACTGAAATGGGTGGAATACAATCAAGCTGGAACTCTAACACCGTGACTGACGTCTCATGCCATGCACAAGATTTTCTCCAAGCAACTAAGGAATCCTGCGTGCTCTGAATCAAGTTGGAGAAAGTAGAAGTGTTCTCAAAGTCATCCTGTATGAAGGTCTTCACCTCTGAGAAGTAAGGCACCAGCCTACCCCTCAAATTATCAACAGTCACCTCATTTGGATTCAACCGCCTAGTAAATATGGCCTCGAAGGTATTCTGGACTCCATCAATGACATTGGCCATAGCCTTCCGTACTCTGGCTGAATCTGCCTGTGCCGCGTCGAAGAAACCACGTCCCGTGATTGTTGAGGAATACCATCTAGAAAAGTCGTACCTGTCATTCTCCTGAATGACCCCTCCATCAATCAGCAACCGTAAAGGAACATGTCTCAATGCCTCAAGACGCTGAATAACCTTGCTCTGATAAACAGAAGCATCTCCCTAGGCCTGATCAACTACCTCTATCCGTGCCAAAATACCGGAAGCCTGCTGAAAAGCAAGAGCAAGGTCCTCCATAAACTTCTCTGTCTCAACACGAACTCCTGTAACCCATTTGTCTGCTTCCTGTGCCATCTTCCCCAACTCTAACAAGCCACTAATCGACTCTCTAGGTATCTCAGGTGGAAGCTCTATCGCTGGAATCTCCTGCCCACGAGGACGAGACAACTGCTGCACATATCCAATCAAAGCCTTATGCTCTCTTTTCAACTTCTTGTACTTTCCTTCCTTTTTAAATAATCTGTCCTTGAGGGCGAGGTAGGAGTTATCACACTCCTCTACAATCTGTGCACCTATGGGGCGTCCTAACTCCAAAGTTGTGACCACGTAGTTTTCTGGTACTGCTTCATCTCGGTCACAATCAACTTGTGGCACTGCCATGTGAAGGGTGCGAGAGCCATCCTCTTCAGTGGATATCTTCAAAAACTTTCGTGCTCTTTTTTTTTGTGGAGGCGCACTGATCTTGTTCAAAAACTCTTCCATTTCAACTGCTGGATCAATTTCTTCGTTGGGGCTCCTTCTCATCCTCTCTCTGAGCCAATCAGGTACTGTATACTGTATATCAAATGGCTGCTGTTCTTGTGCCTCTACTTCACGAAGTTGTTCAACTTCTATATCGTTCTGGCGAGGCTCATCATCCTCAAGTGGCTGAGTATCTCTTGAAACTATATCATCATCCTCCAAAGCCGTCTCCAACTCATGCTGAAACTGAGAGTCAGTAGTAGTCCCCTCATCAGTCTGCTGATCATTTCTACTAGGTGCGTTGACGCTCTGGCCAACTGACTCTCTCCGTGGTGGATGATTATTTTCCTGTACCGCTTGCACCTGATTCAATGCATTTCTTTGATCAGCAAACAAGGAAACCTCCTGTATACTTGGAGAATGTGTCTCCAATGGCGTGGGTGATTCAACTGCAACTCGTGGAGGCTCCGGCTGAACAGGTTCCTGCCGAATTGGCTCTTTCCTTCTAGATTCTGGACCTCGTGTGATTTGTTTCTTCCTGCTGGTGGTGGGTGTCCTGTGATCTCCCATCAAATTGTAAGTCAATGCAATCGACTTACTCTTCAGCCTGCTCACACGTCTGTCAACCCATGCTCTAGTGAATGTCAAGACCGGAATGGAAAGTGTGTCCAAATCTGCTATCTCTGGTTCTAACCAATTCGGGAGTGGAAGTGGAGTATTTCTTACTGCTTCATAATCTGAATGGATGACGTTCATGTCCTCATCCACCTGGTCTGGTACCGGAATGACTTCACACTCCCTAATCATGCTTATTGGCAGCCTAGAGAACATCCTCTTCCTGACCTCTGCTTCGTCTGATGCATTAGCCCAATAATCCTCAACGTTTGCCTTGTGTTTAAACTCTTTTGACAGTATCCATCTAATGTTGCTATGCGGATCATAGTGCTGTCGGCTGGTGTGATATGAAAAGTGATAAAACTGAAGCTCGCTCTCGGCTTCTCTAGCTGCCTGTAATGAAGGACACACCTCATCGGAATTGCCCATGGCAATTGGGAAGTCAACACCTCCCTTCTTCTTTTTCTTCTGAATCTTATCGTAGGCAACCAATTGCCTAGATATCTCTAACATCAATATTCTATTGGTTGGGTACTTAGGCAGCCTATATGGATATGAGGAAAATCCTTGCAGCCTTATGTAAGAAAACTTCGGAAATTGTATAAACCAGCACCCATACCTCTCAATCAATTCCTGGGCTTCCCTCGAGATCCTATGATGCATCCGATCCTGAAGTGTTCTCGTAATGTGCATGGTGAAGGCGTCATTGGCACGCTTGTAACGAGTGGTACTTGTCAGGTGCAATTGCGCACAAGCCTCGTGAATTTTGAACTGGTGAGGGCCACAACCAACAGGTTCCTTGTATGAAATTCCCCTATACTTCGTCATACGGGCCAGCATGTAAATGATGTAAGAGCTCATATAAAATGTCTTCGTTCTTCTTAGGCTCGGGAGCTGCTCGTGCAAGTTGTCACTGATCATTGCAGCCCAGTTGACATAATCCTTTCCTTCCAACACGAGGTTGATGTAATAGAACATCCACGGCTCAAAAATAAATGACTGCGGGCAATCTCCAACTCGACTCAACATCATGATAAGATCACAATAATCCTGCTTCAAGTCGTCTGCTATGATTTGTCTCGGCAGCTTCGTACGAGAAGGTCTGGGGTTGCTCATCCAGTGAGTATTGATTGTCTCTGTACACCTCTCGAATGCAGAAGCATACATTCGCTCAACTCGTTCTCTGGACTTGTAAATCATGTTTCTATGCATTGGGATTCCAAAAGCCTCGCCAATAGCTGAAGGAGTGAGGTTGGCAAGCACTTGTCCATCTGGTGACATGATTGAGCTATGTTCCTTCTCGTAGCAGTTGGCGCACTCCATTATCAGTTCCGAACACTAAATGGCTGGAGGGAAACTAGCAGCTGCATATAATCCACTTCGAAAAATGTTGTGTGAGGTGTCCGAAGGATGATGATGACCAATTCCCAGTATCTTATTCTTGAACGCCTCCAAGTTGAAAATGCCCAAATTGGTATCAGTCAGCTTGCCCAACTTCGAAGTGAACTTTGACTCTGGCATAAATGTCTTGCTCAGCTTCTTGATAACTGCTTACCTGGATGCACCATTGTTGTCCTTGCTAGTTGTCCTTGCCTCAACCATCTGCAAAACAATAAACATCCATGAGTAAATTAATTTAGAAAATAAATAAAATATTGTGCAGGGGCTGCCAGTCGACTTCAAGAACTTGAGAAGCTGCAATAACATTTCTCATTTGCAAACCTCAGCTTCTTCTTCAACAGATTTCGAGCTTCAATATTTAGAAAAAAATTTCTAAGTAAGCTTTAACTTCAGCAACTTAGCAACTTCAAGGTTTGATAAAATTGCCCACTTTACTCTAGCAATTAGCAACTTCAAGAGACTTAGCAAGTGCAGATTTTAGTAACTTCACTCTTGTAAATTCGCACTTCTTCAATCAACAAATCAGCCAGTGCGCACTTTCTTAATTCTCAGCAATATTCCTTTTCAAATCGAAATTTCTCACTTGTATTGGCAACTTCAAACTTCAGCAACAAAATCGAGCTTCAGCAACTCACAAGTTTCAGCCTTCAACAACTCACTCACTAGCTTCAAAAATTCGAACTTCTTCAACAATTGTGGCCACAGCAAAATTTCGAACTCCTTCAGCACTTCAGTCTTCAGCAACTTCCCCTTCAGAAATTCGAACTTCTCCAGCAACCTTTAGCTTTAGCAGCAAATTCAGCTTCACCTTCAGAGCAAATTTGACCTTCTTCAACTGGTGAGGAGAAATGAAAAACCTCTCAATTCTTATAGAAAAAATCGAATTCTAGAAGGAGCCAAGTATAGCCAGTGCATTAAATCTCCACTACTCCACTTCAAGAATTCGAATTTTCCCTCTCTGGTATTTTTGACACTTGTCTGAGAATCTCAACCTTCTAGAAGTTCAACTTTGACTAGCATCTTTTGAATTCATTTTCAAATTTTTTTTAATTTAAACTCATCAATTTAACAATTTCTATAAGCTAGCCGAAGTTCTGTCTTGCGAATTTTAAATTTTAATCACCTCTGACGCTCTGGGAAATTCACCAGTGAAGAATTCAATCAAAAATATCTAGGCAATTCACTTCAAATTTGTTGTCTGAAGAAATTCATCTTGAAAACACATTTTATTCACTTTGCCTTAGAAAATTTTAAAATTTTCCCTTAGGAAAATTCACAATTCGAGCACCGATTAAATTCTTCATGCTGAAGGCCTTGGCGAAGTGCGGAAGACATAGAAATCCATTCCTCATCACAAACGTCTAGTACCCAGAAGAAAATTTTCTCTGAAACGCGATGAATCCATGGGTACACAACGAACGGGTTCATTTAAATTTTAAAAATTTGAACCTTAGAAAAATATTATTCAATCAATTTTAATCCTGTTCTTCACATTTGTTGCTCTGACTCGAATTTTTTTTAACTCGTCTTGCAATGCCAATATCTCTGACTTCATCACTGGAAAAACTTGCTCGTGCTTCAAGAAAATAAATTTCATCACCTTCATGTCCAGGCATATTTTCTAAGGAAGAAAATATTTTGCCTTAGAGAAATTTTAAATCACCTTGCATTTTGAAAATTTCGCCTTGGGAAATTTTTTTATTCAATTCAACCAACTTTGTCCGTGGCGAGGAAAAACCATCAACTTCACTTAGAAATTTTTCTTGAAGGCACATGTCACATTTTATTTTTCATTCACCACCTTGCGTTTTATTTCACACTTGAAAGACATTTCATTTAAAACTCCAACGCCTTAGCAATATTCATTTTAACATGGCGCATATTAGCATGTGTGCAGGATATGCCTTAAGTCCACGCCTTAGCAATTTCATCACTTGGCATTTTTTTAGCGCCTAGCAACACTTACATCATCTTGCATTTATCTCACCACCCTAGGCGCATATGACACTTGAAGGAGAATATTGACCACGCCTAGCATATTTCATCTTCACCTTAACTTTTACCTTGCTTACCACCTTACATTCACTTTTACTCATTTCAACTTGGGCGCATATTGGCATGCATGAAGGATGACTCTTGGACTTCCCTGTTTTTGTCTTCACATGCCCTCTTTTGGGCGCATTTGAGCCTAGGAGGAGGATGGGCCCATATAAGAGGGTGAGGAGGATGTTAAATTTCCAACGCCTTGCATGTGACTCTTCATCTCCCTTATTTTTGTCCTCACATGGCCTCATTTGGGCGCATTTATACATGCAAGGAGGACGAACTTTGTCGACTCTTTGACTCATTTGCTGCATGGGCGCATTTCTCAAGGTGTGAGGGATGAAAATTGATACCACGTCCTCTTGTGACCTTTCAACTTCTCTTTTTTGTCCTTACATGCCCTCTTTTGGGCGCATTTTGCATAGGGAGAAGGATGAAACTCGTTGACTCCCTTGACTTTCTTTCATTTTGGGCGCATATCACATCTCATGAAGGATGGGCACAAATGGAGGGTGGTGGAGGATATCTTGCCTTAGAAATTTTTTTTCTCATCAAACTCTTAGAGTGGGCGCATTTTTCTATGTGTGCAGGATGAAAAACTTTGACCTTTTTGACCTTTTGTTGCATGGGCGCTATTGATGTGCTTTTCGTGACCGCACCAACGCAGAATAAAGTCGCCAACGGCTACCCTATTCTCTCTTGATCAAAGTATCCAGCACGCTAAGATTGCGAGAGAGTTCGTGCATTCAACTCCAAGGTTCCTTTAGTGCGAATAGTCTCAGTTGGCTCGATGTGATTTGCTGGTATTTCAAGGGGACTTACGGAATTGTTCAACAGCAGAGGAAGGGATTTTCACAATTCGACAGATTTATCAATGAAGCGCAGGTTTCCTATTCTAACCAGAAAGTACTGAATTTAAATGAGCGTAGGGCCTAAGAAGTTTATGTTCTACTCTAGGGCGTGGGACATGACGATCAATTCTTACGGACTTGTTGGCGTTTAAATTAGCACCTCGAAGTGCTGATTGTAAACGTTCAGCTATTTCAAATGTTTTGCAACACTTCTTCGTTATTTAAAGAGGAGAAGTCCCTCTCTGCTGGGAGCAATGCGTAGGGAAGGGAAATGTTAACTAAAGTTCCTATCTTTTTATGCTTCAGCGGCAGGACACAAGGGTGCACAAACACAATGCGCCGTAGCTAAGCTTTTCTCTGGTTTCTGCAGATCTCAACTACGACTAACTAGCTTCTATCTATCCAATACCTTCAAGATGAACAGAGCATGAGGGTAAAGGAGCGGGAATGGGATGGTTGGATCACTTGAATTCACCGTCTTCAGAGGATATGACCGAGGCTCTGAACTCTCGGGTATACACCGGGATAAGGTTGGTACAAGCAAACACTCTACACGGTAAACTAGATCTGAGACCTGCCAAGGAGGAGGGACTCCTATCCGAGGTATGAGCTTAAGAAATAGTTTACTAGAAACAACAAAATCACGATGCCTTGGCCAACGAGCTTGCTAAGGAGGAGGGACTCCTATCCGAAGTATGGCTTGGAAGTCAATACATTATACAACATCAAACGATAACTGTCAATAACAAATATCCAAGGAGGAGGGACTCCTATCCGAGGAGGGAAATGAGACAACAAGCTATTAAACACAAGACGTAGACATAACTCAAATAAGATGATCAAAATGCAAGCGCCTTCTGATATTCTTCTTCAATGCTTCATCAACGAACTACAAAAGTTGGGAAAGCAAAGGCACGAAATCATGCACAATTACAATCGTCCAACGAACTCTCATCCAAGAGTGAACAAGTATTCGCTTTCAAAGCTGTTGGCAACAATGGCGCAGCAATTTTGCATAGCAAGTAAAAGTTAAACAAATAATGAGCCCAAGGCTCTTATTTATAGAACTCAAAGGAGTGGGTAACCCCAAAATCTCCTTGAGTTAACAATGAGTTCTTGCCAATCAATTAGCAAGATTTATTCCTAAAAAGGGGGAACAAGCAGTTAACTGGAAAACTACTTCAGTTAACTGAAAGTAAACAAAGAGTCAACTGGAAACTACTTCAGTTGACTGAAAGTAAACTAAAGGTGAACTTTAATGTAAGTATCCCTCCAAAATAGACATCCACATTTAGTGGAGATCTAAGATCCACAAATCATGGAAGCCAATTAGACATCCTTAATTAGTGGGATCTGACAATGCATGATTTAAGGAAAGTGGAGTTAAACTTGGAAAGAAGCATCAAGTTAACTCCAACTACATTTAATAGCACCTTGAGTTGACTTGGAAAGAAGCATCAAGTCAACTCAAGTCTCATGAATGCCACTTGGAGGTGTATGGCGTCCTTCTTCTGGTGCATTTATAGCTCGCCATTAATCAACAGTGTCTCTATCCATTGGTTGACTTCATCAGCTTCTGGGGAGTTAATGCTCCGTAGAATGATGACGTGGCGTCGAAGCATGATCTCACCCGTTGTGAGCTGATTTCCGAAGTCAATGCATTGAGATGCTGCCTCTTCTAACTTGGTTGATAAAGCTGCTACCTTAGCCAGCTTGCAACCCTCTGGATCATCAAGAAAGGTACTGCGGATGACATCTCTGAACTGGTTCTGTACAGTCACCAACTCGACATATTCTCCTCCTTCACGCTGATATTCCATGCAAGGGAAAGATATTACCAACATTCTTGCGAAGTTGATAATAGTGGCAACCACCCTTCTGTAATCAATCATCTCTACTGAATGAGCGTCGTAGGCTTTCACCTTGTACGCTAATTGTTCCTTCCAAGCAAAAAGATGTTGCTTGTTTTCCTCAGAGTATACTGATTGATATGCTAATTGCAAATCTGCAATTGTGCTTTCGTCTTCAAGCCTCTTTTCTGCAATCCTCTGTTCCGACTGCTGGATCTCCACACGAAGTTCATGTGCTCTATCTCGTAACTGGTATAGGTTTCCCAGTACGCATCTACCCTTGAGAACAAACTCTTCCACCTGATTTCTCAAGTGTTTGCCGAATGTTAACAATTGCCGATGATTCTGTTCGGCGGGGAGATCTAGTAGTCCTGCTGGTAAGGCTGAGACGTTTGGTGTGCCATGTATCAAGCTGGTTATGTAAGACCTCAGTTTCTGATTTTCAGCCTTTAAGGCTGCCTTTTCTTTACCATCCTTGGCCATTCTTTCTTGTGCGCTCACCGAAGCTATTCCGAGAAGATCCGCCTCCACCTGTCGTGTAGTCTTCCCGAGGTTAAGTTGAGACAAAGTGTAGTCCTCTACTTGAACCTCGTGTATGTTTTTCTCTACTGGTGGAGCGGCAGTCTCTATGATGATCTCACATTCTGCATTCCTTTCTATGTGAACTTGATTCTTCAACCTTTTCGCCGGCATGTCTTGTGAGACGTGGTCGAATTCGGTAAAGTCAAGTTCCTAGGAGGGTTTCTCCCTCTTCCTTCCTAGGAAGCCTTCGAGCCAAATAGAATCTCGGCGAACTTCACTAGGAGGGACGTGAGGCCCTTGAACGCTAGATGTGTGAGACTGTGCTAGAGCAATGTCTCTCGGTGGCGAATCCAAGTCGATGAGGACTTGTGTATGCTGTGACACTGGTGATGTAGGCGGTTCTGTTTCCATAACAGGCACCGTCTCTGCTGCTGCTTCTTCTGTCGTTGCTTCTGCCATTGGCTCAGCCACTGGTTCTTTAACAACTACTGCTGCTGGTTCCTCTGTGATAACTTCTGCTAAATCAGGGATAGCAGTCTCTACTCTTTGTTCTGGGGCAGCAATACCCATGATTATGTCAGGACTATGTGTGGCTTTCTCAACTGGTGTCCTCTGTGTTCTTGGTTTTGACATCCTCATCCCTTGGGGAGGATTGCACCATTGTTTCTGTCTAGGTTTCCTTCTTGAAGTGGAAGGTGGTGTAGACTGAACCTGTGGCGGCTCTGTTCTCTCTGGTATCACCTTCCTAGACTTCTTGCTGTCGAGATAGAGTTGGCTATTTCTAACCACTCTACTCGTTCTTTCTTCTATAGATGTGTCTTCTTTGGCATACCAATCCACTCTCGGGAGTGATTGAGAGTCAACTGAATCTGCGAAGAATGAGGGGAGAATGACTTCTCCTTCATCATCTGACAGGCCCTCAATGTCTGCTGACATGAAATCAGCAATTTGTGTGAGTCTGAATCTGCTGTAGTTCCTTCTCCGCACTTCATACTCGTCTTTACAATTCACCCAATAATCTTCCATAGAAGATTTATGTGACGAGTGTTGCTCAAGGTGTGCTGCATAGAGTCCCCTGGGATCATAGGATCTTCTATCAATGAGATACTTGAGGTTAAACCTCGCTGTTTCTTGACTCATCATCTTAGCATCTGCCGCGAATCCACATCTATACAGTCCCATTTCAACGGGAAAGTTAACAGTTGTCTTCCTCTTCAAGCGCAAGTGGATATGAACCTCGGACAACTGTCTCAGGAATTCCATGAAGACTACCCTATCTGAAGGGTATCTTGGTAGCATGGCAGGGTGGCCAATGTAGCCATACACGCGTATGTAGGAGAACATAGGAAATTGGATGAACCAATCTGCCCAATCCGCCATTGCCTCTCTGGCTGTCTGTGAAATACGCACGTGCATCTCATGGTTAAGCTCACGTATTGTGTGCATAGTGAAGTGATCACTTGTCCTCTTGAAGTGCCTTCCCGCTTGAGTAAACTCAAGACGTGTGAAATGTTCGTGAACCTTCTGCACACCTAAGGTTCCCACATTGTTCAATAACCTGAATTCACCTTGGAAGCGATCAAGTATACCAGGTAAGAGCACATGTGGAACCTATGAGCTTCCAGATACCTAGTGATTTGTCGGTGGAGTGTGTCACTGATCAAAGTGGCCCAGTCATAGTATTCCCTTCTGCCAATGATTTTAGCGATGACATAGTACATCCATGGCTGAAATTGACGACCATCTTCTTCTCCAGTGATTCTATTGAGTAGAGTGATTAACACTGCGTACTCATCTTTGCATTCTCCTCGTCCCAACGGCTTAGGAAAGTTTGCCTTTGTCACTTTTAGCCATTTTTCGGCCATAATCCTTTGACATTTGTCCTTAGCTGTCTCAAATGCTTTTTCACATTCCGTCAATGATATGACTTTGCTATTAGGATGTGATGGAATATCAAAACATCTTTCGATATCCTGAGGCTTTAAACTGCAAACAATTCTTCCATCTGCTGCTCTGATTTCTCTGGTGGTAGGGTTGTAATGCTTGATACAAGCGATTACAAGCTCTACACTCTGTAGTGTAATGGGGATTGATGTGGCCTGTAGCAACCCGGATTCTTCGATATTCTGCAATGTTATTTGATTCATGCCTTCTAGCTGCTCCAAATCGACCATCGGATTTACTTGGTGCAGATTTGTGTCAACTGTTTTCAGGTAATCATGGAGTAAGACCGTCTTGGTCGTGTTGCACAGAGATCTTGCATCACGAAAACTTGAAGATTGGTAAAGCTTGACCTGAATTCGGATTTTGGAAACCTTAAAATAGCGCCTTGCCGAGAAGTATTTTTCCGGAAAAATCTGGCACATGGGTTTTGTTCGTGCTTCAATGCTGAACGAACCCAGTTCCTCAGAATTTGGATTCTGAAACTTTTTTGGAAAAACCCCCAAAAATAGGGGCAGCAAGTTTGCTGATTCTGGAAAAATTGTCGAGATGGGTTTCTCTGGAAAATTATGCTGAATCTACCCAGTTGATCTGATCTGATGTAGCCTGTTGCT